>BCLG01000264.1:146248-156385 GCA_001602295.1 Zoysia matrella | reverse complement strand
TGCTCACCGACGAAACAGCGCGGAGATCGAGGTGGAGTAGAGCGGGGAGACCACGCGGGATTCCAGGGGCGGCTCGGTGACCGTGTCGGGCGACGCGGCTGGCGAAAACGGCGACGCGGGAAATCGAGGCGAGGACGCGAACGACGCAGCGCGGGGTCGGCGTACGCTGCTGATGACGCGATGACGAGGCCGACGCGGCTAGGACCGGCTTCGGGATCACGCGGAGAACGGTAGCAACGCGAGGAGGTCGGCGCTGAAGACGAGGTTGACGGCAACAGACGACGCGAGCGGCTCGGCGAGCAAAACGAGGCGGCGCGGAGGGGAGGCAATTGGGAATTTTTTGGCGAAAAATGAGGAGGGGAAAAAAAGGATTAGGGTTAAAGGGTATTTATAGGAGGGGATTAGAATGGGTAGGGTTAGGAATAAATCTGTAAATTAATTGAAAAATTGCGAAATAATTAAGAAGGCTGGAGAGATTTAATTAGAGAAGAGATATTTAGAGACCCGAAGATTATTTAGGGAATTTCCAAGAAATAATTTTAGTCAAAGGTAAAAATTACGCGGACTAAATTATTTCTGCACCGGATTAATTTAGACGAACGGAATTCGGATTTGGACGAAACGAAATTCGGCACGAAAGAATTTTGAACAGAACGAAATATTGGAACAGACAATTTAATTGGAACGAAAATTAAGAAAATTGCCACTTTATTAATTCGAGAAATTCGGGATGTTACAATATGTGTATCGATTCATATCCAAGACCTAATTCCTTTAGAAGATTCTTAGCTTCATTGTATGACTTTGGGACTGTATTGCATTCGGGGAATACTTCGCACAATAACTTTAATATTGCAGTAAATGCAGAATTGCTAATCCTATAAAATGACTTCATGTGAAGAAGCTTTACCACAAAGGAGAACTTTGAAAATTTAGTGCAGCCGGGATAAAGCTGATGCTTTGCCTCTTTCATCACTTTATCCATAAATGACTCATCATCAGGTCCATCTTCATCTTCATCATTTTGTTTATCTTGTACTCCTGCAGTGTATAAGTATCCTAAAATTTCTTCAAAAACATCTGGACCACAGTTGTCATCCTTGGATAGACCAATAGTCTCTTCATCATTGCTGTCATTCACATCAATAGGATGCTCAATAAATTTTGTATCCAAGTTCTCTTCATGATGAATCCAACGGGTATATATACTTTCCATGCCATTCATCAATATGTGCTTCTTCACAATATCTTGTTTTAAATACTTCTGATTAAGGCATTGACTACATGGGCACAGAATTTCATCATTCTCACTGAATTTTCCTTCAATAAACCTCATAAACTCTTTGACACCATGGATGTGTTCAGCTGAAAACAGCCTGCCATGTACCCAACTTCTATCCATCTAATAAGCATGGTAGGAAAAGAAATTAACAAGACCGTACTAATTAAAAAAAACTATATTCATCAAGATGAAGAACAAAATCAGAGAACTACCTGCTGATCAATGTTGAGGTGAGGAAGATGGTGTGTGTCTGGACAGAGAACCAGAGCACTCCTGAGAACACTCAGTGCAAAAAAATGGCACCAGGCGCCACAGCGCTCGGCCCTTGCAGCGCCGGCGCACATCTACGCCGGCAGCGATGACACTTGTCCTTGGATGCCGTTCCCGATGCGGCACGGCAGTGGTGGATGTATGCGAGATGCAGTGCAGCAGTACCGAGCGCTGGAGAGATGCGGCGTCGCATATGAGTGCGGGAGTCGGTGTCGGCGTCGGTGGCCACCGCTGTTGAGGTGCGCTGAGCGTGGGGCCTGAGCAGCGGCGAATCGGATGGCTGCCGGCAAAGGGGCGGCACTGGCCTTGGCGTCTAAGTCTGGATGTGTCAACGGACGAACAAGGCATGGCTACGCAGATGGGGAATTTAGACTTCTATTCGATCGGAAACCAGATATAAAACAAAAAAAAAGTCTTCACAGATCAGAAACAGACAGCTATCCCAGTGGTCATTTGATGTTTATTTGTCCCTGGCGTCCACGGTTCAAACCTCATATGGTGCAACATTTTTACTCCTCGGCAGCATGATGTCATGTCAACAACATTTTTTTAAGCTGCCTATTTTTTATTTTAAGCAGCCAATTATTTTATCCAACATACCGAGACAAATTTGAATCCGTCACCGTAATATGGTTGATCTGTGACGATTGTATATTGAGTTTATATGACAGATTTGAGATTTTTGTCATAATGTATAAGCCGGCTAAGCCCACACTTGTTGATTTGTGACGAAAACTATGTAACCGTCATAGACATACTATATCCATGACATTCTCAAAATATGTCACAAAGAATCCGTTATGGATTACAAGAATTCTTGTAGTGACGCGGCGTGAAGCCGTTTGATCAACAGTGCGCGTGTGTGTTTATTTAACCAGTGCAATCCTTGTGTGAAGCAGTGTCAGTGAACAACAGAGGTAGTGCTTATGTTTGGTGCTGGTGTGCAGTGCATTAAACTTTGTCCTGTTTATATTCTCCAGTGAGCTGACACTTTGTGCTTTGAGCATGTGTGCACATGTTCCAGAGAGTGAGAGTGATAAGTGAGAAAATTGTGATCTGGGCCATCAATTGTTATTCAGAGCCTTAGGTTGAGTGCTTGTAGCTGTCTAGAGACAAGTTAGGAGTGTACACGCAGCCGAGTCACTGCAGCTCTATCTGCAGCGGCAACGGTGTGGACAATGAGCTTATACGTGCAACAAGTAAGGAGGCGAGGGTGACCATCCGTTACCCCATGTTGCTAGAGAACAACTACTGTGTGCTGGCGATGAATATGAAGATCTTCATGCCTTCCCAAGGCGTGTGGGCGGCCGTGAAGAGTGAAGAAGCCGTTGATGAGAAGTAGGACCAAGTGGCTCTCATCGCCATTGTCCAAGCTGTGCTGAGGCCATGGTGATGGCCATATCCGAGAAGGAGATGGTGAAGGAGGGGTGAGATGCTCTCAAGGGGATGCACGTCGGTGGAGAGCGTGTCAAGAAGGCCCGACTACAAACTCTCAAGAGGAAGCTTGATGGTATGTACATGGGTGAATCTGAAAAAATTAATGAGTTTGCTGTAAAGATTACCACTATCGTGAACGAGATGTGCTCTCTCGGCATGGAAGTGGAGGTGACCATCGTTTAGAAGTTGCTGCACTCCATCTCCGACAAGTCCCAACCCCTTGTTACCACCATTGAACGATGGGGAGATGTGGCAACAATGTCGGTGATCGAGACTATCGAGTGGCTGAGGGAATTTGAGGAGTCTTCAAAAGGGCAGTGTCATGATAATGAGGGGGAGCAGCAGCTCTTGATCGCAGAAGGTGAACCGACTAACACGTGCTGAGTGGGGGAGGCCATAGTTGCAAAAAAGAGAAGAGGGGTAGAGAGATTCTGGCAGCAACAGTGAGAAGAAGTACCATAGCAAGTTCAACAAATCGAAGATTGATTGCCGTAAGTGTGGCGAGTTCGGCTCTGGTGCATGTGTCACTCCCGTACAGGAAAGTCTGTGTGTGTTGATGGCATAAAGAGTCGGTCTGCTGAAGCATGACACTGTGCATGTGTGTTTAGCCGATTGGTAGGCCGACAGATGTGTCTGTGCGTGCGAGGCATGCATGGTGATTAGTGGAGGGCAGGCTGTTGTGGCATGTCACATGGTGCATCATGCAGGTGTGTGGCTTGCATGCACCATGGAGAGTACTTAGTGGAGTTGATCAGGTGCTAATGGCTGGGTGGCCGTGGCACCGCGCCACCACAGCTCCTGCGGCTTGCTGCCCACTTCTACATGTCTTGCCCTGCTGCTTCCGATTGCTCGCTCCTCCTCGTGCTGTTCGTAAGGGAAGATAGGGAGGCACGCGGAGGCAGAGGAGCAGGCTGAGGCAGGGAGGGGCAGCACGCTGAGGAGTCAGAGACGGCGGACGGGCACATAGAGTTGGCGAGAGAGTCGAGAGACGATGAGATCGACGAGGCGATTCCGGCGTAATGGATTCGACTACGGTGGGGATTGGGCTGTTTCGGAGTTGAATACGTTGGGATTTGATTACCCCGTATCCAATTATGAAGTGGATTAAACAAACATGTTTTAATGTAATCAGAATATGCTGTAATGCAAATACGATACAAATCACCGAACCAAACACCTACTTGGTGTTTGAGATCAGAGTGGTGGTGCTTCAGGGTGCAGAGAGCGGGAGATCACAGCGTGTGATTCAAGGTTCAGCAATTTGAGGGGAATTGTGTTCAGACGTGATGATTGAAGAAGAGAGAGCAATGTGCGAAATCGAGAAGTGCTTGATCGAGTGGTGAGACTTGAGATGGGAGGAGTTGTGTTTCGTGAAGCAATTCAATGGGATCGTGATTTGGGGACAGTGAATGAGCGGGATCTTCAGTTCGGCGGGGGAAATTGGAAGAGTTTCATACAGGAATTGATTGATAATTTCCCACGTACTCCATCGACTGATTGGTGGCCACCGAAGATGAGATCCCAGAAGCTGTCGAAAAGGAATGACCGGAGATTGACATTAGCCCCAAATACAATCGATATTCATCAGGGGGAAGTGGTTCGGTACGAAGAATATGATAAGAGTTTTAAGTTTGTTTCAGCTAATCAGAATTCTAGCTCAGACAGAGATCGAGATTTGAAAGATGGAAGATACAATTTGATTGATACGGTTATGCGAAATGGTTTTTTATCAGATTTGATTCCGCAGGTTAGTGTTGATGAAAGGGGAAAGAAAATTATCAAGTACGATCAGGTGGGAAAAAATGACAAGTCTTTCATGGGCCGGTCAAGCCCATCGGAAACAAGTAAAATAAAGCAGGTGGGCCTAGAATGTGGAAGCCCAACGAAAAAGATACACAAGACCCAGAACTGGAGATGGGTGCGAACTACAACCAGAATTAGGGTTCTTAGCCACCACAAGGGATGTCCGGCGATTTGGAGGGTGGAAGGTGACGCTGGTCAAGGTGACACCGAAAAAGATTGATAATCGGTCCTTTTCGCAGGTGGTGACGGGGGAGAAGGGTTCTTGGAACTATGGGAAAGAAGATAACCGAGATTCTTTTCATGGAAAGTTCGAGGATTGAGGGGAGCACATGTTTAGAGAGGGGAATCGTCGAGAAGAGGACCCAAGATGGGGATCAGGTATGAACTTGAGTCAGCAGAACCTAAGAGGAAGTGGTTCGAATCATTTTGGTTCGCATTTTGGTGGTTTCCAGCGGATGAGGTTCGATATGAGCAATATGAATCGGCCTAAAGGAAATAGAGAGGGATATGTTGAGAGAGGGAAGTTTTATGCTGAAGATACATAAGGAATGAGGGGTAAGAGGGTTGAGTGTAAGACTGAAGTTCAGAGAGGTGGTATTAAGAGAACTAGTGGAGAGAGGGATCTGTAAATGGAGCAAGCAGAGTTTGATTTGAGAACCAAACTGAAGAGGGATATGGAGAATAAGAGAGTGAATCAACAATTTTCAGCTCAACAGAGTCAGAGGAAAGTGGTAGGAGGACCTAATAAAGGTACACACTGCTATAACTGCAACAAGGATGGTCATTATCAAGCAACGTGTACAAACCATCTGTTTTGTTACAGTTGTAAGAAAGATGGACATAGGGCAATGACATGTCCAGCCATGAAAGGGTTGAATCTCAAGATTTGTGGTTTTGGATTAAAACTAGGCTTTCTATAGTATCCAAATACCGGATTGGGATGAGAAACCATGTCAGACAAGCTTCTCTGGTATAATGAATATATTGGAGGGCAGCTGAAATACAGATGGTAGAGAAGGAGTTGACACATCTGTTTTGTAATGTTTTTTTTCTCGAACGCGCAGGAGAACTGCACATCATTATATTAAGAAGGAGAACAAGATCCAATGTGGATCAGTACAAACAAGTTTACATCGTAACACTTGAGATAACCACATACTCGACCACTAGCGACCACACACTCGACAACTAAGTCTAAGGCCAAAAACTGACCAGCCCTTTTGCACCAGCTAAACACCCAATCATGCCTCATCCTTAATATCTTGGAGAATCACAGCTGTACTAGGAGAGGCCCCCTCAAACACATCTGTTTTGTAATGTTAAAAGCTGGAACATTAAGAAGATCTCTGATAAGAAATTTAGAATCATCTTTCCTAGTGCAGAACTAAGGCATGAATTGACAAAGTTCAGAAGTTTTGAGTTTACCACAGCTCATATCAAAGCACAAGTGATAGTGGGAGATGTTGATAAGGAAGCTGAAAGCTTTCTAGAGAAGGCTTGGATTAAGGTGTCTGGATTTCCACCAAAAGCACAGAAGGAAGACATTGTTATGGCGGTGGCACAGATGGTGGGAGACCCAATTGAAGTGGATAGGAAGAGTTTAGATGATGAAGGACCAATTAGAGTTAAACTTTTTTGTAGAGAGGCAATCAAAACTCAAGGGGAAACCCTAGTTCATTTCAGTGGAGAGGGACACATGCTAAGGAGGTGGAACAAAAAGAGTGAGACACATGAAGCTACAAAGGACAATACTAAGAGGTTGTCTAAATTTGATAGGCACAAAGAAGATTTGGATAAGGACGATGATGAAGAGCTATCTACAGGAACTCATGACATGGGTTTTGTGGAGTTGGCCAGACAACAAAGAGAGTAAGCTAGAAGTAAGAAATTAGCAATCCAAGATAAGCAAGGTAAACAGAATGAAAGTGGAGCTACAGGTGAAGGAGATGAAGAACTGGAAGTGTTACAATCACAGACTGGGACAGGAGGAGGAGGAAATTATAAGGGGAAACAAGGGAGGATAGAGGAGGGAGAAGAAGACTTGGTTAATTATGAAGATTCTTTGGATAACGAGAAAGCAGAAATGGCCAGGATTGATGCGGACTTTGAGGAGAAGACTAAGAGATTAAGAGATAGTATGCAAACTTTGATGATGGGAAACTCAATATGATAGGGAAGAAGAATGTTAGAGTTGGGGGAGTTGACAGGCAGAGTTCTCGGGTGCAGGACAAACAAGGGATCATAATGGATAAGGCTATGGCACACAAGGAGGTGTCGGCAGGGGAAAAAGGTATAGATCTTAACCTCGACACTTTTAATTCTTTACACTTCTCATCTTATAAATGTAGCTAATGCTAGTGGTATAATACTGGGGAATGAGGAAGTGAGTGAGAGCGAGATTATTAGCAGTATAAAAGGACAGGAGCAGGCCCAACTCATGATTTTTGAAGCAAAACTTAGAGAAGAGAGTAAACAAAAGAATGAGAGTGAGGAGAATGACATGAAAGAGCGTAAAGAAATTGGAGAAAATAAGGAAGTAGAGAGTGAGACATTGTTAGCTGAAGTGATGACAACAAAGAAGACAGAAAGAGATCAGAGGAGACAGAAAAAGAAAGGTTCCAAGAAGAAAGGGGCCGAGTTGCCATACAATTAGATATAAATGAATTATTTTGTTTTGGAATATAAAAGGGTTAGGAGGTAAAGGAAGACAGGGACAATTGAAAGAGATTTTGAGAAAGTATAGAGTGGATATACTATGTTTTACAGGAAAGCTTGAAAGAAGATTATAAAGTAATAGAATTGCAAAGCTTGGTAGAAGGACAGAGCTTTTCCTGGAATTGGACAGCTTCACATGGACATTCAGGGGGGGGACTTTAGTTAGGAATGGCAATTTGGGTGCGGGTTTTGGGTCCCCGTCATGTTTTGCACCTGGCGGGTGCGGGGGCGGGGGCATTTTTTCACCTGTGGGTTGGACCCAAATCCGAACCGAACAAACTCGGGTGCGGGTGCGGGTTTTTCCTCGCCCCCACGGGTGCCTCATCGGGCCCCGAAAAAGGTCCAGATTCAAAATAAGCCTAATAGTCCATCTCTCACCCCCACCCCACCCCTCCATATAAATTGTTTATCCCAATCCCAACCGCCTCAAACCCTAACCACCCGTGCTGCAACCAGGCCGGGCGAGCCGCCTCCCCCGCCTTGTCGCTGCTCGGCCTCGCCTCGTCGGTCACCGGCGCCGCCCCACCTCCTTGCTGCACACCCCCCTCGGCCTCATCTGTCTCCGCGGAGGCCCCACCTCGTCGATCCTCGGCCCCAGCCTTGTCGGCCACCATCGCCGGCCCTGCCTCGTCGACCCTCGGCTCCAACCTCGTTGACCACCACCGCTGCCGGCTCTGCCTCGTTGACCGCTGCCTTCAATCCTCCTCCAACACCACGGGCCCACGTGTTCCCTCCCTGGACCACCGTGCACCATCGGATCCAGCCACGACCCAGCGCCAACGCGCTCCGCCGCATGACTGACGACCCAATGGGACCCGAAACCTGCCGGGTTCTTGTTTCAAATTTCACCCGTGGGTGCGGGTTCGGGTCTTGAACTGCGCCCGTGAGATATTGTGTGTCGGGCGGGTTTTTACTAAACCCGACCCGAACCCGACCCGTTGCCATCCCTAACTTTTGTAGGAGTGAAACACGGAGAGTTAGATGCTATTGAAATGGATACTGAGGAGTTTTTTCAAGTGTGGTGATAGAAAACAAAAAGGATAAATTGTTTGGGAAGTAATAAATGTATATGGTCCAGTTCAGCATGATAAGAAAATACCTTTTTTAACAGAATTAAGCAAGAAATTGGAAAGTGGGAGTGTTCCAAGATTGATTGGAGGGGATTTTAACATGATTAGGTATGAACATGAAAAAAATACTGCAAGTGGTAGAACTGTTTGGATGGAAATTTTTAATGCATTTATCAATGATCATGCTTTGAGAGAGGTGAGTAGAGGTGGTTCAAAATTTACATGGATAAACAAACAAAAAAAAACCTATTATGAGGGTCTTAGACAGAATTCTTATGACTCAAGAGTGGGAGGAGAAATATCCATTGGTGAAGGCCAAAAGTATAACTAGAGTGGAAACATATCATACTTCTATTATTGTAGAAAGCAAGATAGAAGTGAAAAAAGAGAAACCATTTAAATTTGATATGGCTTGGTTAGTCAAAGATGGAGTGAAATAATTAATAATGGAGAAATGGCCACACAGGGGGAGAATGCAGGCTCAAGAGTATTGGAAGAAATGGAAAATTGAAATAAGGAAATTTTGTAAAGGATTAGGAAGAAATGTTAATAGTGAGATCAAACAAAAGAAACAACAACTTACAAAAACTTAAGAGGAGCTGGATAATAGGATGAGTGAGCAGGATATAAACCTAGAAGAGTGGGAGCTGCAAATACATAAAGAGGAGCTTTGAAGAGAAGATGTGGCAACAAAGATGTGGAGAAAAATGGGTGTTAGAGGGGGATAGCAATACAGCTTTCTTCCACGGGGTGGCAAATGGAAGAAAAAAAATGTACAATAACTTCTTTAGAATGTGGGGGGCAGGAAATCACAGACCATATTAGTCTAAGGAAGCATATTGAAGATTTTTACAAAAATTTGTTTGGTAAGGAAAATAGGACAGCAGTAAATCTCTGTGGAGACTTTTGGGCAGAGGATGGAATCTTATCAATAGAGGAGGAAGAATCATTGATCATACCATTTACTGAAAAAGAGATTAAGGAAGCTTTATATCAAATGAAAGATAACACTGTTTGTTGAATAATTTGATCATCCCAAAACTAAAGGAAGCAAATATTATTCAACAATATAGACCTATTTGTTTACTGGGAGTAGACTATAAGTGGTATACAAAGGTGCTTGCATTTAGATTGACAAAAGTGATAGATAAAATCATTAGTAAAACTCAAACTGCCTTCATTCCAGAAAGAAATATCTTAGAGGGGGTTGTCATTTTACATGAGACAATTCATGAGTTGAAGAGGACTAAAACAAAAGGAGTTACCATAAAGTTAGATTTTGAGAAAGTCTATGACAGAATACAGTGGTCCTTTCTTTTAGAGGTGTTAGAGAAGAAAAATTTCCCTAGGAAATGGATAAATTGAATGAATCAAATTATTTCATCTGGGAGAGTGGGGATAAATATTAATGGAGAACATGGTAAATTTTTCAAAACCTTTAGAGGATTGAGACAAGGAGATTCCATTTCACCACTTTTGTTTAATTTGGTTGCAGATTCGATGGCCAGAATTTTTGAGAAAGCTAAATTAAATGGAGTGGTGAAAGGTCTGGTAACACAG
>BCLG01000264.1:123733-140101 GCA_001602295.1 Zoysia matrella | reverse complement strand
TTCAAGTGACAAATTTAAAAGTACAAGCCTCATACTACCTCCATTCCAAAATATAAGCATTTCTAGGTTTGGTCAAATTCTTTTAACTTTGCTAGTAATATCTAAGAAACTGAATAATTTCTAATATAAAGAGTTGCATATTATGAAAGTTTGTTTGGTGATGAATTTAGTAACATAATTTATATATGGTTAAAACATTATAAATTCTCTGTTATTAATTGACAAAGTTAAAAAGTTTGACTTTGACCAAACCTAGAAATACTTATATTTTGGAATGGATAAAGTATTGTTAAAGTTAATCGAATTTATAAAATTATTTGTTAAAGTTAGATGGATTCTCTGTAGCATTGCTAACATTTTATTTCACAAAAACAAAAGTAGAGCCAAATTTTATTGGTGGTTCTCTGTAGCATTGCTAGCTGGATAAAATAGATCAGAATTTCATGAACAAGTAGTTGAATTAAGTTGATAGGTCATATATCATGACCTTATCGTGCATCCTAAAATGCGCAAAGAAATAAAATCATGCCAACACCAGTTGTCTATCAAATTAGTCTATTATTTACTGGAATTAAAATTGTGGCAGTACATAACAATTAGATGCAACATATAAGGATTTCATTGCTATAGAGAAAAAACTATTGCAACGCAAATGATAATTCATACAATGTATTATATATGTTGCAAGATTGATAGCTAATCGCAATGACTATCAAAATAGTTGCAATAAAACATAGATATTGCAACCAAAATCAAAATGGTCACAACCATATGTATCATGGTGATATTCACAACTACTTGCAATCAAATTGTAAATGGTGGTAATATCATCTATTTATTACCACGATTTATATTGAAATCACAATGAAAATATAATTGTGTTAATATTATCCATTATTGCCACCATATCTGAATATTGTGGCAATAACACCTATGTACTGCAACAAAATTGGTATCATTGCAATATGGAGCGTGGCTAAAAGGTCAGAACTTAGTAGTGATACTTGTTCAATCGGAATCAGATCGAAAAGAGCACATGGACGCATTGCACACAATTGAATTCTGGGAATGATGGTGTTTATGATAATAATTTCAATGTTGCTCAACTAATCAATCCGTCACCATCTACCATCACATTGATGGGCAGAACTAGTTTAAGAAGTGCAGCAGCACTCCTGAGGGTTTACGTGCTTCTTGCATATGTACTGAGCTCGATGGTATTTGTGCTTCGCAACATACTCTTGGCACTTCTCTCGGCATTCATCATCCGCAAAGCTGCATGCGTATGCAATCCACGATTCACTTAGTAAAGACTCCCTACAATCTGATTTTAATTTGTTACTGGTTAGTTCAAATTTGCTAGTGCTCAAGTAAAGGCCGTTTTTTCGTTTGTCTAGTGCTCCATGGCCAATGTTGGACTTCCGATCGGTTGCAGCATCACGGATTGCAGAATAACAGTCCCTGCCCCCTCTGTGATCAAGAGTCAGAAACCATCAACCACCTTCTACTCACGTGTGTTTTCAGTAGTGAAGTGTGGTTCTGCGTTCTGCGGTGCTGTGGGTAGCAGCGTTATGCCCTCACCCGGATGACATGATAACAGATTCGTGGCTCACCAACCGGAAACGTGTGGCTATGGCCCGTCGCGGCTTCTTCGACTCCCTAGTTGTCCTTGTTCTTTTGACACTCTAACTCGAGCGGAATGCTAGAGTTTTCAGTCACCGTTATTTGTTGGCGCATGTAGTTGCGGCTAAGGCCATGGATGACGCGTGTGTGGTGTTGGACCGGGTTTATTGTCTGGTTGCACCTTGTTGGCGACTACTCTATAGTTTGTAACTAGATCGTGTCAGGGTCGGGTTTTACTTGCTCTTTCTTCTCTCTTGATACGAAACGTGCCAAGCGCGATCTTGAAAAAAAAGGAATTGAATTGAACGGGAACAACTATAGAACAGATGAAGTACAGTATTGCACATATAAAACAATGATAGTAAGTGCAGAAGCTGCAGAAAGATACTCCCTCCGTACTCATAATTCAAATCATTTTGGATAATGACACGGTCTCTAAAGCATAACTTTAACTTATATTTTTCCTAAAATATTTATCAAAAAGTGACATATGTATACTTTTATGAAAATACTTTGTAAGATAATTATAGTCATATAATTTTCATATTTATAACTTAACAATTTATTAATTATTTTTAATTTTCCAATGTTTGACAAAAAATGTTCAAAACAATTTGAATTACGAGTATGGAGTGAGTACATACTATACCTTCTTTAACGCTGGCAGATGGCATGGTCACAAGAATAATACAGAGAGCAGCGCACGTGACACTCATCGCATTTTTTGTCTTAATGAGTTCCATGAACCCTAAGCTCTTCTGCTCCGGTATCCCTATCGCTCTGTACGCTCATATTTATGTAGAGGCATGAACACATATTAGGAGTAAACAGGGGCGGATCTAGGACAGGTGCTGTGGGGGCTGCAGCACCGGTCTAGCTGAAAAAAGTCTTAGTACCCTATTCAACAATGGCCCAAAAAAACTGACGCACTCAAGGCCCAGCACCAGCCCAGCACGATGGACGAGCGTGATTTACTGTCGGATGAGCGATTTCCCTCTGCAGAAACTATTTTCATCTATTCCCAGTACGGCAGTTTCTTGATCGCTCCGTCTCCTCGTCTCCCACCCTCGACCACCGCTGCTCCGAGCCTCCGGCCTTCGCTCCCTGCCAGGCGTCCATGCTCGAGCCGCTGCCGCTGCCGTGCTGTGTCCTCTGATCAATTGGTCGGCATCCAACTCCTCTTCTGCGCTTCCTGGTCCAGGCAGGCAGGTACTCCAGTACCCCAGCAATTTACTATATTTTGGAATTGGAATGAGTGAATCTTAAATGTCCACCTGGTATTCATAAACTAAATATGGTTGAATTGTTCATGCCAGAATGGAGAGGTATTTCAAAAGAGATGTTTGTAGAAAAATTGTTGAGGTGAAAGATAGCCAAGCCCAAGCTGACCACCATAAAAGACCACATATGCAGCTTAATATGGATAATATACAGGCTGATCCTGGTCTTCGAAAGCCAATTCATGAGTTCCATCCTAATATTAAAGATGATGCTAGGAGAGCATATTTGCTAATGGGTCCGTGCCAACCAATTGGTCATGCTTTCCCACGCAAGGAACAAGGGAATCAGACAAGAGGCTTTGTGGAAAAATGGTTTAAGGAATTTGATTGGCTTGAGTACAGTGTTCACAAAGATGCAGCCTTTTGCTTTTACTGCTATCTCTTTAAGCCTCCATTGACTAATGACTACGGTAATGAAACATTTACCAAAGTTGGGTTTACAAATTATAGGAAGGCGATGGAAGCTTTTAAGGAGCATGTACAATCAACTGATGGCTATCACAATAATGCAAGGAGGCATGCTAATTCTTTTAAAAATCAGAGACAAAGTATTGACCATGTATTAACTGAGACAAGCACATAAGAACAGAAGAAATATAGAGCTCGTATGGCTGTAATGTTAGGTATTGTAAGATTTCTTCTTTTGCAAGCCCTTGCCTTTCGTGGACATAATGAGTCCAAAATATCAAGCAACAAAGGGAATTTTTTAGAGATGCTTGAATGGTATAGAAAGAAGGACCCTAAAGTTGCTAGTGTGACTGGTGAGAATGCTCCTGGGAATAATCAAATGACTTGTCCAGAAGTACAAAAAGATTTAGTAAGAGCTTGTGCAGAGGAGACAAGTGTGGTGATTAAGACTGAAATGGGAGACCGTTTTTTTGCTATCCTTGTAGATGAGGCGCGTGATTCATCAATAAAGGAGCAGATGGCAGTGGTTGCAAGGTTTGTATCAGCATTGTTTAAATTTATCTTTTCCTTTATCTATTACCATTTCTTATTAAGTTTTTCTTTTTTTTTTATATAGGTATGTCAATGATCAAGGATATGTGATCGAGAGATTTCTTGGCATTCAACATGTTTCGGATACTACTGCAGCTTCATTAAAGGTAGCACTAGAGGCTATGCTTGCAATATATGGTTTTTCTATTTCTAAATTACGAGGTCAAGGATATGATGGGGCCTCCAACATGAGAGGACAGCTTTATGGACTGCAAAGGAGGGTATTGGATGAAAACCCATATGCGTTTTACATACATTGTTTTGCCCATCAATTGCAGCTAGTGGTAGTTTCCGTCGCCAAGTCTTGCAGTTCTGTTTTTGACTTCTTCAACTACACAACTTTGATTGTAAACATTGTCAGTGCTTCTTGCAAGAGGAGAGATCAACTTCTCCAACAGCATCATGAGAAACTTGTGGACAAGTTAGAGAGAGGTGATATTTTTGCAGGTAGAGGAAAAAATCAAGAAACTAGCCTTGCAAGACCAGGTGATACGCCCAGCGTTGGGGCTCACATCATAAAACATTGGCTCGCCTCCAGCTTATGTGGATATCAGTACTGGAGGTTCTAGAGAATATTAGTGATGATGCAACTGATGGAGATAAGAAAACACAGGCAGCAGGTCTGATAGAAAAAATGGAGTCATTTGAATTTGTATTTGTATTGCATCTGATGATAAGAGTACTAGGAAAGACCCAAGAATTATCACAATGCTTGCAGAGGAAAAATCAAAATATTGTTCGTGCCATAGGATTGATTGGGGCTGTGTTAAAAAATTTGAATGACATGAGAACAAATGGCTGGGATCCGCTTATGGATGTGGTAAAGAGCTTTTGTCTTGAAAGGAACATAACAATACCGAATATGGAAGATACCATACCACTTCGGGGTCGTTCAAGGTGTCGTGGTGCTAAATTGGTGAGCTACTACCATCATTTTCATCATGGAGTTTTCATTGTTGTGATTGATCAGATTCTTACAGAATTAAACAACCGATTTTCTGAAAGATCAACTCAATTATTGAGATGCATTGCTTGTCTTGATCCCAGCAATTCATTTTCCAACTTTGAGGAAGACAAATTGATGAAGCTTGCTAGAATATATGCTGCAAACTTCTCTGAATATGATTGTCTAGTCCTAAGGGACCAACTAGGCACATTCATTGTTGATATTAGAGGAGACCAGAATTTCTCAAGTTGCAATGATCTTGGAAGCCTTGCTGTAAAGATGGTTCAAACTGATAGGCATACATGTTACCCACTAGTGTATCGCCTTATTGAACTTGCATTAATTTTACCGGTGGCCACAGTCACAGTTGAGTGAGCCTTTTCTGCTATGAAGATTATAAAAAATGAACAGAGAAATAAAATGGGTGATGAATGGATGAATAATAGTATGATATGCTATATAGAGCGAGATATTTTTGCAACCATTGAAGATGACATAATTTTGGAGCGTTTCCAGGCCATTGCAAATCGCAAGATTAAATTACCTCTTAAGAAATGAGTGTTATCACTGGTATGTATGCTACAGCTTAAATTTATCTACATGCAAATTTTTTTTATGTGCTGTTTGTTATCTTTGCCTGTGATATCATTTGACTTATAGTTAGAAAAAATTTTATCCTTCGTAATTTAGCACCCCTCTTGGTCCATTCCTGGATCCGCCACTGGGAGTAAACTATTCTTGTCTGGAATGTTTCATTGAACATCTGACATCAATGTCGAAGAACCATTCTAAACATTGGTATCATTCGGCACTGCCAAATACTAATTATAAATGATGGTGAAATATTTGAAAACTATCTTATTATGTACTAATCAAGTTATTATTCACACCAACTACTTGTAATCTTTGTATTATATCCCTACCTCGTATATTAATGTTGAGGTACCTTTGCTATAAAGTTGATATCTTGAGCCACTAGAATTCTCCGATATCTTGAGGTATAGATTGATCTTAGTTGAGGATCTGTGTGCCCTTATACATCAATGTTTAGGTAGCTTTAATCTATGGTCGACATCTTAGCACCGCTATCTATTTTCTAAACAAATGTATCCACAAAAGGTATGGCCTCTGGAGCCTGCTGCCTTGTTTCATGGGTGCAGTGTTGCAAGCCGAAAACACAAGGTGGCCTCGCGTTCGGAATCTCGCCTTGCAAAATTTATGCCTTCTTATGAAGTTGATCCACCGGCTCTACCTACCCCGTCAATCGGCATGGGCACCGTGGGTTCGCGCCCGTGCTGACATAGCCAATCTAGAAGGTGATCTCAGTGGGGTGCACTGGTCAGATTTGCGCGCCCTGCTACCACTTTACTGTGACATCACAATTGTCTCCATTGGCGATGGTCGATGCTCCTCCTAGCATGATCACTGGCCACCAGGCAGCAAGCTTGCTAATTCCTTTGCCGCATTATACAGCCACTGCATCAGACAAGATGACTCGGTCCATCAGGTGCTCACAGAAGGCTTGGCATCCTCTCCGGTCCCTTGGCTCTCCAGTACGGCAGAACTCAAAAAGACTGAACTCACCGCCATCCTTGATACCATTGAGCTTAAAGACACCCAAGATGTTCGCACCAGCCCTCTACTTGACACTGAGGGAAACCTGACATTAAGGCCCCTGTACAGGCTATACACCAATGCAGATGACCCCCCTTGCGATTTCTACAAATTCGTTAGGGATTCCAGGGCGCCTCCACGTGTCAAATTTTTCTCATGGTTGCTGGTTCAGAATCGAATTCATTGTAAGAGCAATTTGCTAAAGAAGTCGATCGTTGAGAATGACACATGCAACCTCTGCGGTTCTGAAGCTGAAACTGCAGATCACCTTATTTTCTTCTGCCCTTATGCCAAGGAATTTTGGAGAACACTCGGCTGTTCCCCGCCAGCCATCGCGACGGTGACACCGCTCTGGGCGTTCCCGCGGCCACCTACAATTCCAGTGTTGCATTACTCAACCTTCCTTGCCCTCTGCTGCTGGCACATTTGGAAACACAGACATGAAGTTGTGTTCGAAGCCCTCGACCCATCGCTGGACAAACTGCTGCTGCATTGCCAGGAGGCTGCCACAGTATGGAGCTGCCGTCTACCTTGAACTGATGTCTGATGCCCATATAGATACTTCCTGGTGTACTTCCTAGGTATACATACTAATTATCCTATGGGATAAACTCTGTATTTATCTTAATGGATTTCAGGTGGGGACATCTGGTACAGTGCAGATTACTGTCACTGCTTAGTTCATTTTGGCTTGGGATCAGGCGGCATTGACTTCCATCGATCTCACAGCTGGCAACTCGAAGCCGATGCATAGTTTACTTGCGTGTGAACTCCTTCGGATCCTTTTTCACGGATTCATTATTAGAAATTCTTTAAGCATGACTTATTTGGTTTTTTTTCGTATTTCTTTTAATAAGGCAAATGGCCAAACGATTTCAAAAAATCAAAAATGTCACTTATTTTGAGATGGAGGAGTACTAGATTCATATTTCAGCATGTTGCTGTGAAAAGAGGAACAGGGGATGCAATATTTATTGGCATGGAGTTGCGGCATGGGGCAAGCATATATATGAATTAAAACCAACATATTTATTCAATCGTGTTCCGATCAAACAGATCATGGATGAGAACAACAACGTTCATGATAGTACAGTAATAATCTGACAACTGATGAGCATTTCAATGTTTCTCAACCAACAAATCCTTGCCATCTGTTGCTGCATCGATGGATGGAACTTCTCTAGAAAATGTGCAGCAGCACTCTTGAGGGTTAAGATGTCTCTCGCAAGTGGCCTTGAAATGGGATGCTCCTTTCCTCTCCCTAAACATCCTGACGCATACGGAGAAGCATCGCAAATTTTGACATTGCCCTCCTTGTACAGGGTCGCACTGTGTTCCAACTGCATGCGAATGCAATCCAAGTACAGTTCAATTAGCAAAGCGTGCACGAATCAAACCACGGTGCCACGGTGGTAATGAATAATTGCAGAAGCTAGGTGTAGATAGATACATACCTTCTTCAAGCCTCGCAAGAGCAGATGGCATGGTCACAAGAAGAATGCAGAGAGCAGCACACGCGATGTTGTTGGTCTTAATGAGTGCCATGAGGAACTACAAGAACCCTAAGCTCTTTTGCTCTAGTATACGTATCGTTCTGTACACTTATGTTTAAATAGAGGCAGGTGAACATGTTAGGGGTAAACTATTCTAGCTTTGAATATTTCTTTCACCTTCCGACATTAATGTCAAAGAACCTGGGTCCTAAACTTTGGTATCTTTCAGCACTCCCAAATAAATTTGGGACATATCTTATTACTATGTGCAAAAGTTATTATTCACACAAGCTACTTAAAGATTTATTTAATGTCAAAGAATCTTTGTTGTAAAAGTTGATATCTTGCACCACAAGAATTCTATGGTCGGATATCTTGAAGCATAAATTGATCTTACTTGAGGATTTGTGCCCTGATAGATTGATTAATGTGGCCAACAGCTGGACTCGTTGCTGCCCAAACTGGAGCCTGACATACTTGCGTTCGTTTTCAGAAACCTTTTGTTTAGCCAATCGTATCACCCCAGAATAAGGTCGATAGCTGGACCCGTTGCTGCCCAAGCAGGCGGAGCACATGGCGCTGTGCCGCCAGAAACAGGCCACAGTACGGGCGGTACGTGCAAGTACGTAGTAGTACTACAGTAGTGGCCTCTCTCTTTGACGAGGATGCATGACGTAGGTCCATCTGGCTGAATCTGGATCTGCATTTCGTGCTCTGTCATCTCCCTGTGCGCACGCATCTCCGGCGCCATCGATACTCCTAACCTGGTCTTGAATGTTTAGTTGAACATCCGACATCAATGTCGACGAACCTGTGTTCTAACATTGGTATCTTTCAGCACTGCTAAATAATTTTAAATGATAGTGACATATTTGAAAACTATCTTATTACATGCTAATTAAGTTACTATTCACACCAACTACTTGAATCTTTGTAGTATATCCTTACCTCGTATATTAATGTTGAGGTATCTTTGTTATAAAATTGATACTCCTGTCTTGAGCCACTAGAATTCTATGGTCCGATATCTTGAGGTATAGTTTGATCTTACTTGATGATCTGTGGGCCCTCATACATCAATGTTTAGGTAGCTTCAATCTATGGTCAACATCTTAGCACCGATATCTATTTTCTAAACAAATTTATCCATAAAAGGTATGGGCAAATACATGAGACACGCGTCCGAATATCATCCTTACTACTGGTACAGTGCAAATTACCGTCACTGCTTAATTAGTTGATTTTAGCTCGGGATCAGGCGGTATTGACTTCCATCGATCTTACACCTGGCAACTCGAAGCCGATGCAAACCATTTTTCAAACCGGCATATATGCTTTCACGTGAACTCCTTCTGGTCTTTCTCCATGGATTCATTATTAGAAATTCTTTAAGCATGACTTATTTTTTTTCTTGTGTTTTCGTATTTCTTTTATTAAGATGAATGGCTAAACACTGATTTCAAGTCAAAAATGTCGCATATTTTGGGATGGAGGGAGTACTATGTTGTTGTGAAAGGCGGAACAGGGGATGCAATATTTATGGGCATGGAGTTTCGGGGATGAGGCGAGCATATATAGGAATTAAAACCAACATATTTATTCAAGCAGGTTCAGATCAAACAGATCATGGATAAGAACAACAATGTTCATTATAGTACAGTAATAATCTGACCACTGATAAGCATTCAATGTTTCTCAACCAATAAATCCTTGTCATCTGCTGCTGCATCGATGGTCAGAACTTCTCTAGAAAATGTGCAGCAGCACTCTTGAGGGTTAAGATGTCTCTCGCGAGTGGCATTGATATGGGATGCTTCTTTCCTCTTAAACAACCCGAAGCATCCGAAGAAGCATTGCGTATCTTGACATTGTCCTCCTCATATAGGGTCGCATTGTGTTCCAATTGTCTGTGAATACAATCCACGGTTCAATTAGCAAGGCGTGCACGAATCAAACCATGGTGCTATGGTAATAATGAATAATTGCATAAGCTAAGTGTAGATAGATACATACCTTCTTCAAGCCTCGCGAGGGCAGATGGCATGGTCACAAGAAGAATGCAGAGAGCAGCACACATGACCCTAGTCGTGTTCTTGGTCTTAACGAGTGCCATGAGCACATACAAGAACCCTAAGCTCTTCTGCTCTGGTATACCTATCGTTTTGTATAGTCATGTTTAAATAGCGGTAGATAAAGTTGTTAGGGGTAAACTATTCTAGCCTTGAATAGTTCTTTCACTATTTGACATTAATGTCGAGGAACCTGGGTCCTAGACTTTGGTATCTTACGGCACTGCCAAATAAATTTTTGGGACATATCTAATTATTACATGCAAAAGTTATTATTCACACAATCTACTTAAATATTTATTTAATGTCGAGGAAACTTTAGCGTAAAAGTTGATAACTTGGACCACTAGAATTCTATGTTCCGATATCTTCAAGTATAAATTCATTATTACTCACTTGAGAATTTGATATTTCAAAACTAGCAAAATTGAATGGTGTTGACATGGAGTTCGGTGAAGAGGCGAGCATAGAAATAAAATAACATATTATTGACACAAACTACTTCAATATTTGTAGCATATCTCTACCTCACATATTAAAGTTGAGGTATCTTTGTTGTAAAGTTGATATCTTGCTCCACTAGAATTCTATGGTCCGATATCTTGAGGATTTGTGTGCCGTCATACATCAATGTATAGGTAGCTTAAATCTATGGTTGACATCTTAGCACCGCTATCTATATCTATTTCTAAACAAACATATCAAAAAAAGGTACTGGCAAATACATAAGACACGTCCGAAGACTCTGAATATCATCCTTACTCCTGTTACAGTTATAAGTTACCACGACCGCTTATAGTTCATTCCTGCTCGGAATCAGGTGACATTAACTTCCATCCATCTCACAGGTGGCAACTGGAAGCCGGTGCAAACCACAGCTCCAACCGGCATCCTTGCGCGCGAACTGACTCCACTGGTCCTCTTCCATGGATAGGCATGGATAATAACCCGATTGGTGCCAAGCTGAGCGACGTCGCGGCCATATATCTGCCTGCTGGATTTGTTTGTTAATCCTCTTGGGTCCCTCTGCAGTGCACGTCTAATTTGTTTTGGATAATCTTGCTACAGAGACTACCGTCACCGCATCAGAAGCGATCAAATTAATAGTACTAAAGTATAAAAGAGTATATAAATTGGAAATATACACTGAACTGCACATGTCAGTGCTCACCGAAAGATTGAAGCCCAGTCATGACGTGCAACCGTGCCATTATTAGTTTACAACTAAAACATGTTAAGTTAATCAATTAATTAATGTGGCCAACAGCTGGACTCGTCGCTGGTCAAGCTGGAACCTGGCATACTTTCGTTTTCAGAAATTTTTGTTTAGTTAATCCTATCACATCAGTGCTTGCAATCGCTAGCTTCAAGAATTTGGGCAACGTTACCATCACTAGCTTCAAGAATTTCTGTCCCAAGCCAAAGGT
Organism: Zoysia matrella; assembly: GCA_001602295.1. Classification (NCBI taxonomy): domain Eukaryota; kingdom Viridiplantae; phylum Streptophyta; class Magnoliopsida; order Poales; family Poaceae; genus Zoysia; species Zoysia matrella. The sequence goes on along the minus strand of BCLG01000264.1, from coordinate 128,650 downwards.
TAATGTTAGAAATCGATGAAATTAAAACTAACATATTTATTCAATCGCGGGCTCAGATCAAACAGATCATGGACGAGAACGACAACGTTCAAGATAGTACAGTAATAATCTGACCACTCATGAATGAGCATTTCAATGTTTCTCAACCAATAAATCCTCACCATCTGCCGCCGCATAAGTGGACGGAATTTCTCTAAAAAATTTGCAGCAACACTCTTGAGGGTTAAGATGTCTCTCGCAAGTAGGTTGGCAATGCGATGCTTCTCTCCTCTTCTTCAACATCTCGCCGCAATCTGAGGAGCATTGCATATTATGACATTGCCCTCCTCGTACAGGGTCGCACTGTGTTCCAACTGCATGTGTATATATGCAATCCATGGTTCACTTAGAAAAGAGTGCATGAATCAAATCCATGGTTCCATGGTAACAATGAATAGTTGCAGAATTAAGCTAGGTGCAGACAGATACATACTTTCTTGAAGCCTTCCGAGAGCAGATGGCATGGCCAAAAGAAGAATGTATAGCGCAGCGAACATAACCTTTATCGTGTTGTTTGTCTTAGCGAAAGCCATGAGGACGTATAAGAACCCTAAGCTCTTATGCTCTGGTATACGTATCATTGTGTATGCTCATGCTTAAATAGAGGCAGGTAAAAATGTTAGGGGTAAACTATTCTAGCATTGAATATTTCTTTCACCATCCGACAGTAATGTCAAGTAACCTGGGTCCTAAACTTTGGAATCCTTCAGCACTGCCAAATAAATTTGGGGCATATATTATTATGTGCAAAAGTTTATTTAATGGGAATCTTTGTTGTAAAAGTTGATATCTTGCACTACTAGAATTCTATGGTCCGATATCTTGAGGTTTAAATTGATCATTACTCACTTGAGAATTCGATATTTCAAAACTACTATCAAATAAATGAGAGATGAGACACGTCAAATATCATCCCTACTACTGGTACAGTCCAGGTTACCATATTCTGGCTTGGGATCAGGCGACATTTACTTCCATTGATCTATCTCACGGGACTACGGGAGGCAACTCGAAGCCGATGCAAACCACAGCTCAATGCGGCATCCGTGCGCGTAACTCCACCTGGTTCTCTTCCTGTCCCAAGCCAAAGGTTAACGTTAGAGATCGATGTAATTTTAACCTAGTCTGCAATGAAGACGTGGTCGCTAGCTAGGGCAGTGCTTGATCGAGCTGTCCCCTGCAGGCCGAGCACATGGCGCTGTGCCCCTCCCTGGCCAGAATCTGCAGTACGGGCGGTACATGCAAGTACTTCCTCCGTTCCAAAAATATAAAAGCATTTCTAAGTTTAGTCAAAGTCAAATTTTTATTTTTTTGACCATTAATAATTTAGAATTAATAGTGTTTTATCATATAAAAATTATATTTTTTGAAATCATCATGAAACAAGATTTCATAAAAAAATATTTTTATATTAAAAATTATGTAATTCTTTAAATATTATTAGTAAAAAGCTAAATAAATTTGACTTTATCCAAACTTAAAAATGCTTATATTTTATAATAGAGATAGTACTACGGTAGTGGCCTCTCTCTGATGATGATCGTGTCCATGAGTCCATCTGGCTGTCAGGATGATCTGCTTCTCGACCGTGATCTGTCATCTCCCTACGCATACTCCTAATTAACCTGGTCATCGGATAATCGCTTGCTCGTCGTGTTTCTAACCTTGCATCCACACTGGAGTATCTGCTTAAGCTGCACCCAATCAATTGGAAATGTGAACTCGTGTGCAGGGAGAGAATCAGATCCATCCTCGGACACCTCACACCTGTTCCTCGTCGCACGCGGCGAGCCAGAGACAAGACCACTGCCTGATCCCGACTTCCGAGCTGCTATCTAAGCTGCGACAGCTGGAGTACATCATGCCGAGAAGTGCCTCTATGACTGACACTGCATGAAGCATGCATGGTGAACGACTGAACGGCCTCGAGATTTTACAAAAGAAGCAGCAAAGAAGATGCAGCGAGGGATAGATACATGCATATATAAGGCCTGTCCCGAGGTTCACGTACAGCCAGCTCCAAATCCCCTCGTCTGTCCGTTAGAAAGAGCGTTGGTCGTAAAGTGCAACACCTGTGCAGTAGTTGATATATGCACCTGTAGAGCAGGTCACAAAACAGGAGCCCCTATGAGGAAGGATACGACGGATCCACACGAAGAGAGGCCCCTTTCTGTTAGCGGATGAATCAGCAGTTTCATGGGCTAGAGCTGCTGCAAGTGTGATTGTGTAATTAACTCTTTTTCCTGGTATTTATTGTTGAAATAAAAGGGCCTAGCCCATATTTCTCAATTTAATTTCAAGGCCTACATGAATGCTAGTGTATCTTTTGTCTCTCATGGGAAGTTGAGCAGGAGCTCAACCAACTTAAAAGAGCTCAACCAACTTAAAAAGGTGGACTATGGTTCACTAGTTTAGAAGTTAGGAGAGAGGAGAAAGAAGCCGTTCCGTGCCCTGCGCGGCGCGTACGCGAGTTACACGTGTTTTCACGTATTCAGCGTGACTTATGACTTGTGACGTGCGTGTGACTGCAGAAGTCCTTATTGCACTGAGTTAATTTTGCTATTTCAGTGATTTGAATCGACTCAATTAAAACGGTAATTAATTCGGCGGTTTCTGAGAAGTTAATCAATTCAATGAAAACAGTGAATAAATTCCAGACGTTACCAAGATTTAACAAAAAATCAGTTTTTAATACGTCAGTTACTAGTAACTAATGAATTGATTGATAGTTGCTATTCTGGTAATTGGTGGCGTTTAATCTCAGCAATAATTCTGGTTCTGTCGTACCCTAATTCTAGGATAACTCGTGAATACCGTACCAATCCTTGATCAGTAGTTGACACACACATACAATGTGGATACAAAGCTCACGCCTTCAATATTACATATATTGTCTTAGATAGAGTCATACATGCAAGTCTTAGCTTACAAACTAGCGAGGAGTACAGGACATCCTCGTATAGTCATTACAAAAAAGGGGTAGGCATCAAGCAAAAATCATAGGCACACTTGCGCGAAGAACGAGTCCTACTCATCGCCATCCAACGCGGTACCGTCTCCTTCTTCATCTGAACATCAACAACAAAGGTGAGTACGAAAAGTACTCAGCAAATCCTAACCCGAATAAGGCTGCATTCATGCATACAAGGCTAACAAGGAAAGGCTATGGTTTTCTTCAGCTAAAGCAAATTTTGATGCAGGCTTTTCTACAGACAGGTTTTTAAAACAGAAAGACAAGTGTCCCTATCGTATCAATATTTTAGGGGTTAGACCTAGGGAAGAAGTCACCCTTTCCGCCAGTTTCCAATTTTTAGCTGGAAGGGCCTCGTCTATCCCAACCAGACACATTTCAAAACACGGGCACCTACACCCACTCACGCCATCAAGAGATATCCAAGACTAATCAAAGTGAGCCCAAGCTGTAGTGTGTCAATACTGTGACAACGGCCATTCTGGATGGTTTAATACACTCTGCAGAGGTTGTATACTGTACCCACAGGCTATGCTCATCTAGATCAATAGAGTCGCATAGCGTTTACTTCAACGCACGCTAAAGTACTCACAATGCCCACCTCAAGATGCATACAGGAGTCATCTCTCAGGGTAACCCGATAATGCGATAGCACATTTCCGTAGCCAGACTGTGGGTTTAGGACATCTACGTCTGCTCCCTGGACCCCGCACATAAACAGGTTTATTACAAAACCAGGGGGCTATACCGGTGGGCAATACGATCTCATGGCGCGGGCTATTGCTGTAATCGAAAACCGGACCGTGAGTATCTCACGTCTGTTCCTGCGGCTTGTGTCTCTCAACCGCCATAGGTGCCATTGCGGATAACGAAAGGGGTGGAGTGAGTCCTGCCCAGACAGGTTCTGTGGTTGAACGAAATCACTACGTTGAGGTCCGATGAACCGGTCCTTATGTGGCAAAGGCAGCGCTCGTCCACGGCAGGTGGACCAGACCAAAGCTTAACACCTATCACATCACCTTTCACCAGGTGCCATGCCCCACAACCAGAAATATTCCACTTCACCTAGCACCAGTTACGCTAACACCCATCCCACTTTATTTTACACACACCGCCAACCTTCCGTTCGTTAAAAGACTTTAACGAAAGAAGTCCTATGGTTATCACGGGGGTGTCATCAACGCATACAAGGTAGTATTTATATTTAATGAGAGCAAGTTACTGATATAAATATAAATACGTAATATCAAATAAGGTATTAACTAAACAAGGTTTTCAACATACACATTTAAAGACATGCAAGCATAAGGGACCTATAGGTGCATAGCAAAATTTCTAGGAACAACATGGTCAAGAGATTAGGACTTGTCTTCGAAGGTGTCCTCGAACTCCTCCTCGTACTCCGGGTCGTCGGCCTCCTCGTCTCCGAGCGCTTCGTTATCTACACGAGAAAATGACAAAATGTAACTATGGCGAAAAAACGATCAGTTAAAGAATCAAATAAAATCAAGATAAATAGAAGATCTCGAAGCGATGGGTGGCTATTAGATAGGGCTTGGGATCATAGTTCTAATGGTGCAAAAATCTCGGTGAACGAAGGTGGTATTTGGAAATGGTGATAAAAACAATGTGTGAGGGCCTTTATGTAGTTTTTCAAAAATTGGAGGGCTAATGTGAAATTTGTGGTAATAAAAAGGGTCTTTGCTAAGTGGGCCTTTATTGTGTAGGGGTGTATTTGCAAAGTGGGAATTTTTTGGGATTTTTGGGAATTTATTTGGAGGTAAAATGGCTTAGGAAAAAATTTGTGTGTGCAATAGTGGGGTGCACCTAACAGTTTCTGTGCTGTGGCTGACAAGTGGGCCCCGGACCCACTGGTCAATGTATGCGGTCGGCGGCAACTGCCAGGG
>BCLG01000264.1:95624-112972 GCA_001602295.1 Zoysia matrella | reverse complement strand
GGCAGCGGGTCACGCCGGGTGGCGCGTGCATTCAATGCTCGTGCTCGAGGGGAGGGAGCACGGCGGGTTAAGGCGGCAAGCCAGGCGACTGGGTGCAAGGCGGCTAGGCGGCGGTGCGCTGTGCGCGAGCGGCCAGCAGCGCGCCTTGCGCGGTGGTGACGACTACAACGTGGGGTTGAAGAACCCCGGCCGGGCTGTCCGCGCTGCTGGGCCGTGCCACGGCCTGCGCGAGGAGAGAGGCGGCCGGCGGGCTGGGCCAAGGAGGAAGAGGGGGGTGCACGGCCCACTTTAGAAGAAAGGAATTTGAATTTAAAAGAAGGGCTTTCCTAGCAACAAATCCAAATGGACTCCAAAAATGCAAAAAAACAAATCAAGCACTGGACAAGATGCATTTTAATTTTGAAAGTTTCCTTTCTTGAAATATATTTTATGTGAGATTTCTTTTAAATAACCAAATAAAGGAAGGGGAAAAGGCAAAATAGCTAAGGAGGTTTTTATTTGAATTTTGATTTTTATGGGTATTACAGGTTCCTTGCACCTCCTCTCTATGCGCCTATAAAATGGACTCATCCCTCTCATTCTGCGATACATCAGAAAATCTTTCATTGCGACTGTTGCACTCTGCATTCCCTTCGCAAGTCTTTGCGCGCACAGAACTTGCGAGAGCAGGCTTCAGAAACCTCATCCTGCTGCGATACCTGCACAGGCAGGCGAACGATCAAGTTTTTGAGTAGCGTACTTCTGCGCGATTGCTCGCTTGTGTACGACTACTTCCAGAAGGCCGTTCGTGGGACTGCACGGCTTTTGTTCTTACTACATCGACTCTGATCGACGACATCAAGTAGCTCAACATGTCAACTGTTGGGAACGGTGCCGCTGACGCCTTAAGGTATATCCTGAATTTCCTGTGCTTTTACTTCGTGTTCTTTTTTTTTTACAGATTAATTACGAGCACGAACGCATTATTTGTCACAATATTACTCATGATTAATTATTATATGCACATTATTAATACATTTGGAATTAAAATATACCGTAAAATACCTAAATTTCTAACATTTATACCTTTCTAAACCATATATATGATATATGATCTCTCAAGATCATCATGTCCATCGTTATCGGAATTTGCTGCATTTGTTAGCGTAGCCATGAGGATTGAGAAAGTGAGTTATGATTGCTCTGTTATATATGCGCTGAACAATGTATACTTTGATCCCGTGGTGCCTGGTGAAATTTGTTGTGCAATGGACCTTGCTATCTATTTTTATGAGAGATGTTACAATGCTTAAAGTTAATCACAACCGTCCATTTGATTAGATCTTACGGTTAAAAATAAGAAGGTACCTAGTCAAAGTACTTAAAATAGTGAATCCGGTACCAAAAATAGTGAGCCCAGTACTAAAAATAGTAGCACAGTACTAAATTTTAAAAATCGACGGCTAAAATTAATGGAAGAGGTGGAAGTACCTTCGGTACCTCTCAAGCACCGTGACATCTTTTCATTTTTTTATCGCCGTTACAGTTCTACACAGCTGAAGCAAGAGTCATTTCAGTTTCAGCTTAATTAGTTCACTTGCACCGATCGAGGCATCAATTTTCTTGTTCCAGATTAAGTATGTTGATGTGAAAGGCAGAACAGGAGGTGCAATATTTGCTGGTATGGAGTTTCGGCGATGGGACAAGCATATATTGGAATTAAAACTAATGTATTTATTCAATCAGAGTTAGATCAAACAGATCATGGACGAGAACGACAACATTCATGATAGTCGAGTAGTAATCTGACCATTGATGAGTGAGCATTTCAATGTTTCTCAACCAATAAATCCTCACCATCTGTCGCCACATTAATGGACGGAACTTCTCTAAAAAATGAGCAGCAGCACTTTTGAGGGTTAAGATGTCTCTCGCAATTGGCCTCACAAAACTATGCTTCTCTCCTGTTATTAAACATCTCAGCGCAATCTTCGAAGCATCGCGCAGATCGACATTGCCTTCCTCGTACAGGGTCACAGTGTTCCAACTGCATGCGTATATATGCAATCCATGGTTCAATTAGCAAAACGTGCACGAATCAAATCATGGTGCCATGGTTCAATTGCCTTGTTAACACTTGCCGATGACTACGCTGCAGATGAGCCCAGACGAAGATGACGAGGAGTTCTGGATGTTGGATCACCAGACGATTCACGCACTCAAACACTTGGGTGGTTGGAGGTTGAAGATGAACAGTGCATGGGAGACGACAATGGCGCACGAACACCCACAGCACACAAACGCTGCAGCTCTGTATTGCTTACTCCTCGGCACACAGCAGACAGATGAATACATGACCTTTTAAACTGTTGGCTTACTTAGAATATAACATTAGGATCTTTAGCCGAAACCATGAACACAGGAATCACATTAGGCGGAATTAGGAACACTGACCATGTTCTGCAGTGAAGAATTCGTCCATTGCGCTTGGTGCAGATCTTGATGCCTGTAGTCGTTCACTGGATCTGGATCTGAGTCTCCTCTCTTTTGATCTTCACTTCTATTGTCCAGTGACGCTCTTATTGGTGCACTGGCTCGGTTGATAGTTTTCAACTTGATCTAGTGCTCTTAGAATCTGACTTAAGGTTTGTGGGAAGAAGGATGGTATCTGAACTCGTGGTTGGTTTGTGTGGCCGCCCCTCACCCTTTCGTATATGCTCTGCTGAAGACTCGGCTCCACCTCTGCGTGACCTATTATCTCTAATTTTCATGCATTATCCTTTAATTTCGAGGGTTTATCTTTAATCAAAAAACTAATGCATGTTTTATCTTTTCCCTTGCAGATCATTATTCCAACATAAACACCACGGCAATGCAACGTCCGAGCAAATGTTCCCATGGCCTCCATGATCCACGGATGCCACCTTCCTGAAGACTTCCTCTCCTCGCGTCGGGAGCGCTTCACTCGCCTGCGGGACTCAGCCTCCACCTTGATCACAATACCATGCTGCTGCTGTGCTCCGCAACTAAAGCGCACGGCCAAACAACTTGACCTATGCTCGACCTGACCTAGACATTAGCACGCCATCGAGCTGCAACGAGCTCACACTCCGACCCTGACTCATGGACACCACGCACACACACAGCACGCACACACGCACTTGGAGACACCATGTGGTGCTTCATTTTCTAACAATCTCCCCCTTAAGCACGACATGGAGCTCTCTGACCTACAGCAGCGCCCGTTCATTGTCCACGTCAGCGAGGAGCGTGTAACATTTCATGTTTTCAAACCTTTTAAAAAGGAAAAAGTTCAAAACTTTTGGAAACAAAAGTTATGAAGTAGGGGAACCCAAAATTTTGAAGTGAAAGTACTCTAAGGTTGGCCAAATCCTTTAGACAGACTCCAACCCAAAACTCCGCATTCTTAACGAGTATCGATATTCCAAATCCTGTAGTTTCAAATCCATTGCGAAATTCAACAGGATTCTAAAACAAAAGTTGTTCATCTATCTCTGTTCTACCGATCTGCAAAGTTTCACATTCAAAGGAGTTCTGGAGGTAATTCTTCCAAAGCTTCGAAGTTGATTACCTGATCTGCCTTAAGCAGATTTTTCCAAGTCTTCTTATCGGATAACCAATTTTGAAATCCAATATCTTTCAATTCCTTGGGAAACTGCCTGTGCATGTCTGCAGGATGGTAAAAGACCTTGTAAAGAACATCCTTACCAAGTTTCGTTCACATCGGAGCTCGGTAGATATTTCTTTAAAACTTCCGAAGTTGGTTAATTGATCTGCTTTTCCGCAGATGTTCCAAGTTTCCTTATCATTTACCCTTTTTCGAATTTCAATATCTTTCATCCTACTTTGCAAGAACCTGTGTATGTTGGATATCTTGTAGAACACATGTTGAAGAACGGTTCTACCAAATTTCATCTCATTTCGAGATTGTTTGCTTGCTTCTTTTCTGTGCGCAAAACACTTAAGCATTGAGGCTGGAGAGGAGCACCTGAGCCGGGGCCTACCTGTCGGCCACCCGGTGCGCCTCTTCCCCAACCTCTGGCCGCCAGCGCGCCTCCTCGCACGGCGCACATGCAAGCCGGCCACGATAGCTAAGTCGGGGCGCGAGGGACACGAGTCCCCCCATCCCCCCCCCCCCCCCCCCAACTAGCGCTCTCCCCCTCCCTCCCTCACTCTCGCTCACTGCCTCTCCCCGGCCGCCTGCCGTTCCTCCGTGGAGAGCCACCACCGAGCTCTCTTCCGGCCACCATCCTCGGCGAGCCAGTGCGCCGCCCCATCCTCCACCCCCCTCCGCTGTCCTTCCTCCATTCTCGAACTACGGCGACCGGAATCGATTTTTTCCCCAATTTCACGAGTTCTCGGACCGCCGGCTGTTCTTCGACCAAATCCGGTGAGCTCCGGCGAGTTCCGCTCGATTCCTTCCGGTTCCGGCCTCCCCTCTCTCCGAACCATCTACTGGGCTCCTCAATGGACCGATTTGTGGCCAGATTTGCAGGATTTTGGAGCTCACCCTCGCCGCCGCCGTGGTGACCCCTACCCTCGACGCCAACGACTCCCTTCCGGCTCTTCCCGACGGCGACAACCTAGACACCGGTCTTCTCCTGGTCGCCCTCAAGCTCTAGGAGAAAGCCGCTTCGGATTTCCTCCATCAAGTCGAGCTCTAGCCGTCGCCGGAGTTCAGTTTGCGCCGCCCCACGCTGGCAGCCTTTTCCGGTGAGAACCTGTAACACTTTGTGTTTCTGAATAAGAAGCCAAGCTATTCAAGTCCGAAATTATGTAATTCGAGCTCAATTAATTTTTAACCTTCCAAGCAAGTTCAAATTTCAAATTCAAATTTCAAATCTTCAAGTTCAAAAAATTTCAAAGAAAATTTTGAATAAATATTCCATTTGAAAGGTTTTACAAAGTCTTGAATTTAGAAATTTTCTTTAAATTTTTATTTAAAGGTTAAAAAGGCCCCAACAGAATTTATCATTTTTTAGAGGTTGCTAACTTCCGAAGTTGATAAAATAAAATTCTTTTCGAATTTGAATTTGGGCCAAAAATAAAAGTTGTTCCTTCTGAAAAGTTCTATCACTCTGCAAAGTTTCAAAATTAATAGAGCTCAGGAAGTAAAGATTGCAAATCAAAACAGCTAGCAGTCGCAGAAAATCAGAAGTTCCTTATCAGTTAACCATTTTTCGAAATTCCATATCTTCGACATACCTTTGCAAAATCTTGTCCGAACAATTTATGTAGTAGAGCAAATGTTGGAGAGCTATTCGGCCAAGTTTCAATCGAATCTGTGTTGGTTTGCTCTTCCTTTTTCTGTCCCCAAAGTGCTTAAGTGATGAGCTTAACTAGTACTACTAGCATGGGGCCCAGCCGTCAGCCACCCGGCTCGCCTTCTCCTACCTCCTGTCGACAGCACAAGGGAAAGAATTTCTCTCGGCCACCACTGCGGAGCTCCCCGTCCCAGCCACTTTCGGCCCCAAAACTCGTCGAGAACCTGCGCCCTCCCCTGCTCACGCCTCCCTCGGCATTCTTCCCTCCTTCTCTGCCACGAGACGCACCAATTCGATCTTTTCCCCAAATCTTGAAGCTTGGACGTTGCCGGCCGCTCTTCAGCAAAATCGGGTAGAATCCGGTGAGCGTTTTCTAAACTCTCCAGGGATCAGCTTCCCCTCTCTCGGGCGCATCCTCTGCATGTGTCGATTGACCGAAAAACCGTGCTTTAGGTGCAGGATTCGGAAGCTTTAGTCGACGCCGCCTGTCAGGCTGCCGGACCTCACCGCGGATGACCCTTTCTGGTTCCTCCCAGCGATGGCCAGACCCGTGCCGTCATTCTCTGAAACTTGTAGAAGCTTTAGGACAAAGTTTTAGAAGGTTTCGCTGACTGGGACGCCGCTGCCGCCTCGCCGAAGCTCGACACCGGCGGCCCTTCACCGCCGCTTGGTTTCCAGTGAGAGGCTCCCGTCGGCGACCACCCCATCGCGTTCCTTTCGTCGACCTGAAAATTTTGGTGCAGCAAAGTCGGCACTTGGCCCCCGGAAGCATCACGCCGGCGAGGCATGCCGCCGCTCCGGCGAGCCGACCCGCCATGGCGCCTGGAGCCGAGCTCCCCTCCGTCCTGGATCTTATGCGGCCACTGCCCAGATCCGGTGTGGCCACCTTGTAGCCCCGCGTGTCGCCTGCCCCAGGTGGACCGGAACCTCTGAAGCCCAACGTGGCTCGGCCCACAGGTTGGGTTTCTATTATTTTCGCGAAATTTATTTATTAAATTGCTCAGAAATTGTTTTAAATTTGTAAAATTTGTAGAAACTTCATTATAATTCAGAAAATTAGAAAATAAATTTTTTTACACTCCTCTTAACAAGAACTACATTCTGAAGCTAAATATTTTTCATTTTATGCATGAAATTAATTTAATTATTTCAGATCACTAAATAATTCATTAATGCATTATAACTATTCTTTGGCATGATAAAATCTTAAAATGTTTAATTTTATGTTTCTTTAATCAATTTTTTGTTTTAGAAAATTATTATATTTAATTTCATAAAAAATCATTTTATAAGCATTTTATTGTATTTAAACAGTTTTAAATCACTATAAATTCATTTAATTTCAATGAATCCTGAAAATTTCTCAAAAATTAGTTTAGTACCTTTCTGATTTTTTGAACAACTCAAATTATATTTTATGTTTCTAAAAACTATTTTAAAGAAGTTTTATAACTAAATTTACTAATCACCTTTGTGATTTCAATTCAAGTTAAAAACTATCATAATTATTTTCCTTGAATATCATATCATATAGGACCCGACCCATCCCAGGAGAGCGTGGAGCTGTTCCTTTGGCAAAGAAAGCTAACTGTGAGCAAAGCCGAGACAAGCTCCGGTGCATTAACCCTATTTTAAATGCTTTTATTTTGTCACTATGTATTGTGTAGTTAATGTACTGTGCATTAAGTTATAGGGGTTATTTGGAAACCCTAGGATGCATGATAGCGCTACTTACCCTATTGAGTGTATATTGATACAGGTAACTCGATGTAGAGCTAGGCTATGAGTTCTAATAAACGATAGGAGCCGAGTGAATGAGAAATCTCACTCGCGAGCTATAGATTTTATTTTATCCCACACTTGAATAAACCTGAGATCGAGCGAGGATAGTGTATAGGAGGGTTTGAGAAGGCTGAGACTTCACGATGGTAGCCCTCATCTGTGTGGGTTAAGAACCGATTCGAGTGTGGCCCTGTTGAGCAGGTTTGAACTGTACCGAATGCATACTGGGGACATGGGATCTAAGAAACTGATGTAGCTCAATACCGCAGTGGTTGGACGTCCTCCTACCTCTCTTTCGACGAGGTAGTAGAGAAAAGCATTGGATCTAACCATAGATACACCCGGCGTGGTAATCGCATGGAGGACCATGTGCTTGGGAGCGGTAGGCCTCGGGCCGATCCTATGGTATCGTTGTGAAAGGTGGCCACGTGCGGCTTCTGAGAAGCGCGTACGTGTCGTGTACTTCGGGTTTTTCCCAGCTGGCGTAAATCGATTATAATCGCTGCTCCTCACAGTAACGAGTACCGCTTGTTCACTGTACCATGTTATAGTAACAACTGGGCTAATAATAATAAAATGACTTGTTTGTTTTGTTTATAGGTAATGATGTGAAAACCATGTTTGCTATAGTTTATAGTGCAAATTAAATTTACATTTTTTGGACTTAACTTACCGCTAAAAGATAAAAGTAAAGATTCACTAATAATGCTATATTGTATGCAACTGGCCCTCTCATGTGAGTCAGCATGATCATATACTTGGAGTCGGCTGTAGTTGGTCACGTTGACCGGTAGGATTTGCTGAGCATTTGAATGCTCAGGGCTTGGCTTTCTATGGTTTTATATACATGTGGTTTCTCTCTCTCTCCTCTGTACCAGCTGACAAAAGCGACCCCTATGGTGGCTATGTCCGTTGGGAGCCCTGCTCACCTCGCTACTATTGTGTGCTGCTAGAAATGCATCGTATAGGCTTGATGTCATCTTATGTATAGCTTTCAGGAGACTCTAGTTTAAATAAGGTTATCGCTTTCGCGCTTTTAAAATCTGTTTTATTAACTTACTCAACAGTTGTAATGTATTTTATCATGCTTGAGTTGTACTTTTTGTCTTCGCGCCGAGTGACACTCAAAAAGATCATGTGGTCGATGGATCGTCTCTCTCGTAAGGCGGTTTGTTACAGAACCACTGGCCGGTGACCTCCTTTTCGGTTTTCTTGCATTGCGCGGTGCGCCCTAGTGCAGATCCCGGCCGCCGACGCCATCCACGGCCATGGCCGGCCGGCCTGCTGCTACCCGCGGATCATGTGTGGCCACGGGATCGTGTGCGGTTAAGGTCGGCCACCCTGTGGCCGACCGTGTGACCAAGTCCAAAGGCCGCCACATGGGCCCCATTGGGCTGGAGTTCATTTTATTCCGGAAATTCATTTAATAATGGCACAGAAATACGTAAAAACTTGCAAAAATCATAGAAAATGCATATGAGCTCCAAAAATTACAAATAATATACCGTTGGAATTCTCTCATCATGTAGAATAATTTAGAGCTTCTGAAGTTGCATTTTCTGCACTAGCATTATTTTATATTAATTAAATAATATGCATTGTACATACATGCATATCATCATTTTTCATGCATTATTAAAATGTAAAAAAATTATATTTAGCTTCTACTAATTAACTTCTGTCATCTTAGAATTAATTAGAATTTATGTGCCCGTAGAATATTTATAAGTGATTATTTACTATTAGTTAGAGATTAATTCATTATAAATTCATAGTTTAATAGTAAATTGTATAACTTGTTCAGAAATTAGGTTATAGTCTTATTACTATTATGAGCCACTAGAATTGTATTTTATGCCTTCAAGATCCATATCAAAGAAATTTAGAAGTAATTTCCCTATTATGAGCTATTTAGTAGAGTATAGAAAATTGATTCTAGGTAAAAATCAGAACCTTGCCATATACTTACAGAGAGCATGATCGTTTAATAAACTTATTTCGCATAAAAGCATTCGCATACCGCTCTTGTCATACGCCTTCATGAGCATATCATCGCAAGACCTTAGCATTTTAGTAGTTGCATAGCTAATCAAGTTCGCATATTATTTCACGCACTTAGGAAACAACATGGAAGACCAGCAACTTGCTCTAGTTGCTCTGGAGACGTCCGTCGTTGAAGATCTCCCGCTTGTTTGTGCTAACTCTCAGTAAATCGAAGGCAAGCCCCGGTGCATTAACCCTATATTAATCTTTTTATTTTATCACTATGTATTGTATAGTTAATGTACTGTGCATTAAGTTGTAAGAGTTGTTTGAAACCTTATAATGCATAATAGTGCCACTTACCTCCATTGAGTATATATGGTACAGGTAACTCGATGTAGAGCTACGCTAAGTCCTAATTAACAGTAGAAGTCGAGTGAATGAGAAACCTCACTCGCGAGCTATAGGTGTTACTCTGGTAACCCTTATCCCATGAAATGATAAATCTGAGATTGGGCAGGGAGTAGTTTGACATGGAGGCATGTTTCCTGTGTGGACTCATGGCTGGAGTGTGGTAGCCCTGTCTGTATCGGTTAAGTACTGATTCGAGTGTGGCCTTGTTGAGCAAGTTTGAACAGTATCGAATGCATACTGGAGATATGGGACTCAGGGAACCGAATGCCGTAATGGTTGGACGAACCCTACCTCTCTTTTGGCAAGGAGTAGAAAAAGACTTGTGCTTAACCATGGATAGGCCCAAAGGGTTATCGCATGGAGGACCTTGTTCTTGGGAGAGGTGCGCTTATTTGACCGGCCCTATGATGTTGAGTGAAAGGTGGCCATGTGCGGCTTCTATGAAGCGCGTACTTGTCGTGTATTTCGGGTTTTTCTCAGCTGGTATAAATCGATTATAATCGCTGCCCCTCACAGTAATGAGTACCACTTGTTCACTGAGTGATATCGTAGTAACAATTGGACTACTAATAATAATAATATGGTTTGTTGGCTTAAGTTAAAGGTAATTGATTGGCAACCATGTTTGAGATAGATTATAGTCCAAATTAAATTTACATTCTGTGAACTTAACTTACCGCTAAAAGTTGAAAGTAAAGATCCACTAATAGTGCTATGCTTTATGCAAATTGCCATCTTTATGAGTCACCCTCTGATGCTTAGGAGTTGGCTGTAGTTGACTATTTTTTATGGGTAAGTCTTGCTGAGTAATTAGTACTCATGGTTTGTTATTTCCATTTTTTGTGCTGTAGTTTTTTCTCTTTGTAGCTGGTGTGACTGCTACGGCAAGGTGGTGTGCAAAAGTGAACCCCTGCAGACTGGTCTGTTGAATGGGTTCCTTCTTCCCCTACTCCAGGTCACGAGGAATGAAGCATATCTTAGAGCAAGATATGTTTCATAGTAAGAAACTGTTGTATCTTTTCTGTATTATTTCTGCTATGTTTTAAACTCTGTTTTAAACTTATCTCTTCTAAAACCACTTGAACATTTGTTGTAAGACTTTAATCGGTTTTTTATATTTTATATTATCACTCATGTTGTACTATTTAGATATTATTGTTTAATATCACCCGAGATCGATCCTAGGCGAGCCGCCCGTAGTTTTTGAGTGGTTTTGCCACAGAGCGCCTTCTCCTTCTGGCCGCAGACCCGGGAGAAATGGCCGCGTTCACCACAGTTGAAACACCTACTGCGCCGTGGACGCCTGCTCGCCTCCGAGCTCATGCTGCTCTGCCTGTCATCGTTGTCTTCATGTTGGCCGCCGCTACGGCCACCATTCTTGTCACTGCCGCCATGCCGCGCATCCCTTCCACGCGTCCGCTCCTTCCCACTGCACTGATGTCGGCGCACTTCCCACTGCTCTTCGGTGAGCAGCAGCCGGTTGACGCCTTCCAAAGCCGTCTCGACGCTGCAGCGGTCCTCCGCCACACATAGCCTGCCGACTAGCTCCTCCATTGACATCTTCTTCAAGTCCATCAGCAACTCGATGGCACACATGATCTGGTTGTACTTTGCCGGCACAACTCAAAGCATCTTCTTCACAATGCTGACTTCTTCAATTTTCTCCCCCAACTCACGCAATTCTGTAACAAGAGAACTGATCCACACTGCAAAGTCGTCAATGGACTCACCCTCTAAGAAAGCCGCATTCTTGAACTGCTTGAGGAGGAGCTGTGCCTTGGCCTCCTGCACACGCGCATCACCCATCCGCATTGCCTTGACCGCCTCCCAAGCCTCCTTGGCGCTCTTCTTCATGGCGAGTCCAGAGCTCATCTCCGGCAGCACTGCACGAAAAATGACGGCCAGCGCCCGCCGATCCTTGCCACACTCGGCCTTGCCTCCCTTGACAGCATCCCAGAGCTCCATGCCCTCCAGGTTGACCTGCATCACGAACGCCCAATCGTGGTAGTTCGTCTTCGTCAGCATCGGAAACTCCATCACGCTGCTAGTCACGCGCTCCACCACGACCGGACATGGTGTGGCATCGCTAGCAGTGCCAAAGCCCGACCCGGACAGCTTTGTCGGTGGAGTCATCATCTCCTCACTCAAACAAAGCTCTGATTACCCGTTGTTGGATCACTAGACGACTCACGCACTCAAACACTTGGGTGGTTGGAGGTTGAAGATGAACAGTGCACGGGAGATGACAATGGCGCACCAACACCCACAGCACACAAACGCTGCAGCCATGTATTGCTTACTCCTCGGCACACACCAGACGGATGAATACATGACCTTTTAAACACACGGCAATGCAACGCCCAAGCAAATGTGCCCACGACCTCCATGACGCACAGACGCCACCTTCCTGAAGACTCGCTCTCCTCGCATCGGGAGCGCTTCACTTGCCTGTGGGACTCGGCCTCCACCTTGACCACAACACCATGCTGCCTCTGCGCTCCGCAACTGACACGCACGGCCAAACAACTTGACCAATGCTCAACCTGTTCTAGACATCAGCACGCCATCGAGCTGGAACGAGCTCACACTCCGTCCCTGACTCATGGACACCACGCACATACACACAGCACGCACACACGCACCTGGAGACACCATGTCGTGCTTCATTTTCTAACACTGGAGCAGGCTCAAAAGCATCCCTTCCGACCTGCACGCCGCCACCTATAAACCTGAAGGCCATGGCACGGTTGCTGCCCAAGAAACAGGCCGATGCCATGCACCTCAACCCACTGAAGCCACGGCCGCTGAAGCGGCCTCAGAACATGAACAGACCAGCTGCAACCGTCTCAAACCTATTGGTAAAAATCAATACCCTTTGTTCAAGTGGCTAGCCTATCAGAACTCAAAACAGAGGAAGCCGTTGAGCGCTGAACGAGCTCTTTTCTCTGATTAAGTCTTTTTGGGTACTGAAACCAGATTACAACGTTCTGCTTCTATAGCAGTTCGGAACACACCCATGATCCACTATTCTAAGATATAAACTCGTGCTACACTGCACATTTTCTTTTAACTTGACTCACACGCACTCTTGCATGAAGCCTGATGCACGACGCGCTCTCCGCGGCCTGATCCTGCATGCACTTCTCCGGACGCGTTCTCCCATGGACCGGTAACTTATCACCAACGCACCACGACCAGGATTAAGTCTAACAAAACCCACTGCAACAGTCACGAGCCAGTGTTCATCAGAAAACGCCGAGACGACATCCGCCGTAAGCGACGACGGCGCCGCCTTGTCCGAGAATCCCCACGACGACGAGCGCAGCAACAATGACAAGTCAGCCGTGCCGAGGGAGAAGATCCTGGAGAGGATCAGCTCCAAGAAGGGGGCCAAGTCGTACCAGCTGGGGAAGCAGGTGTCGTTCAAGTGGACCACGGGCGCCGGGCCCCGGGTCGTGTGCATCAGGGACTACCCGTCGGAGCTCCAGCTCCGGGCGCTGGAGCGGGTGCACCTGTCGCCAAGGAGCTGCGGCATCGGCAGGGCCGCGTCGTGCCGGTTCACGTCGCCGAGGAGGACCGGCAGCCCCATGGCGAGAGGATGCCGCGAACCTTCACGCCGTCGAGAGAAGCGTTCCGGACGCATCTTCAGCGGGGGCTGCTCATCAGCTGATCACTCGCCTGCCTTTTTTTTCACTTCGGCTTTCTAGTGTAAGTTGCATAGACAAAAAAAACAAGAATACAAATTCTTCATTCTTATTGTGTACTCCCTTGAAATGAAATAGAGGACCGCTAATTTTGCAATCAATTGTCTATACTACCATAATCTTTACAGTATGAAACAAATTCATTATCTCCTAATAACTTGAATTATGTATTGTTGGGACCCTCTATAAAAGAGAGAACCCTACAAAAATATGCGTATGCTGCTATTTGTGGCGAGCACACGGTATTCTTTAGTAAAAGGCGAAAGAATAGTTCGCTCTGTGCTCACCACGCAGCTGCGTGCCGTTCAGCGGTCGCCACTCGCTTGTTCATGAAGACGCTGTATGTAGCAGCCTCCGTTCACCGAGCGATGTGGTACTAAACATCTGTCCAGGCTCCAGAGGAAAGGGGACTCTGGGCCTCCTTTTCGACTGAACGGCCCAGTAGCCCAGCTATTGATTTTAGAGCCCGTCCTGCCTATCGAGGCCGTGGCAACGAGATCAAAAGCAACCTGTTTGCATAAAAAGGAGATCAAAAGCAAGTAGCACGGTGTGTCAACTAAAACTTGCATTTTATTCAGAAAAATAAAACTTGCATTGGCAGCTAAGTACCTGAGGTACCAGCAACCAGGGTGGTGTTTGGTACAGACTTCTGTAACGTAATGTGTAAATGGAATGGGAATGCAGGGGTTTAGGTGGGAGAATGGTTGATTACAATTTTTGCTTGGTTGGACCATGTAACGTAATACAATACCAATACAGACTCCTATTTTAAATATTCAGACTGATACATGATGGCACACGAGGTATACCAATAGTGTTGGAGGCTAGCAACCACAACAGCTAACGCATTACATTCTGGAATGAAAGGAGCGGACAAACTGATACTCCTATCTGATACAATATTCAGAAACTGATGACTGTCATTCTGAATTCAGAAGCAGTACTACAGAAACTGATAAACCATTTTGAATCAAAGAAACCGATTCACCATTCTCAATCAGACACATACATAGTCTTCACCAGATGATAAAACCAATTCAGTAGCAGTTGAGAAGTCATAGTACATGTTTTAACCAACAATTCAGTAAGCTGCTTTGGAACTCAAAACAATTCATCTTAAAAAACAGACTGAACATCTTAAACTACAAGAAGTCTTTAACTTCTTCACAAACAAAGACTACAGATTGTTTCTTATGAAATAGATAAGAAGGCAAGCACAAGTAAACAACTACAGGAGCATTCAGAAACTGATGATGTTTCTTATGAAATAGATAAGAAGGCAAGCACAAGTAAACAACTACAGGAGCATTCAGAAACTGATGACTTTTGCTTCATCTTCCCGAACCTTCATCAGCCTAATCTCTCTTATCTCTCTCACATTCTTGTTTCATCTATCAAAAACAAAACAGTTAGGAAAATTGAAAGTTCAATGGTAGGTTCATAATGCTCTACATAAGAAATGTCATGAAATACATAAAAAGGCAAGCACATGTGAGTTCAGATGGTTTCTTGACACTCTACAGACTATTCTTGTCCTGATCGAAGGCAAACAAATTGACTTGACTCGCGACTCTGTCAAGATAGCCTATGAATGGCCACACAACGCGCACTAGCACGGGCCGGGGGTGGTCCTCCCCCCGCGCGCGCGCCGTGCTGCTCGCCCAACGCGGCGTACCCGGGTGCCCGCCACGTCCGCGCGCGCACTAATCGGTGGCTTACTCGTCGAGTTCGCTCTTGCTTTGGGTCTCAACGTTGCCGTCGCCATGGCTCTGGGTCTTTGAGTTTGGGACGAGCGCGCGTGACAACATTTGTGATTGCACAGATTAAATTCTTGTATAATGAAAAAGGAACAATAGGAAGCACGTCCGTAGGATGGAGCTCCGTAATTTCCGGATCGGCGATCTGAGCGTTTCTCCGGCGATACCCTCGCCGGCGATCTGAGTGTTCCTCCTGCTTTCCGTTTAGAGGTAAGCCTGCTCCCTTGCCTCCATGGATTTACCTGGCCTGAATTCCAAACCAGGATTGGTGTTCAAGCAGCAGTGTGGGAGCGTTTCAAATTGCCGATCAACTTCTTGATCGGTAGTGATCTCAAAGCTTTCTTCTTGGTGGTTTCTTTTGGTCGCTGCATCTATAAACTTGATGAAACTTCTGTCAGTCACTTTCTTCAAGCTACAATTGGTGGTTCGGCGGCTGCTTTTAGGCCTACCCGTTTAAGCGACAGAGTTTTTCGCTTCACTGTTTCATCCAAATCTGTCGGATTTCACATCTTTCGGTTGAAAGCTTTTGAATGTCAATAGTATAAATTATTCTTCCACCTTTGGGGTAATGGAGATGCAGATTGGATTTCTGATTTTCGATCATATTAGTTGGAAGAGCAGGAACAATGGACAGTGGTTCAAAGAAATCGGGTTACACCCAATTATTCTTATGTTGATGCTGTCAAGAACTCTGGTCATCACTTTCTTACAGGAGCTAATAAAATTCCAATTGGGGTTCATCTTCTAATTGTTTGCGTTCAAAATGATGAAGAAAGGCTCAGTTTTTGATTAATTATCTTCTCGGATTTCAGTGTTTGATCGTCTGGATTTCCAGCATCATCCGAAGAACAGGGCCACAGCTGCTAATTCTTCAGCGGCTCATCAGGAGCACTCTGCTAATTTGAATTCAAATGATGAGCGACTTTGGGCCCAGCACCCAGATTCGGCCCAGCATTCAATTACAATTTGCGGCAGGTGCTTAAAATACGGCCACCATAAGCGCTTCTGTCGAAATTTGATTAAGTGTCGTATCTGCTTACGTGATGGTCACATTTCTTGGAATTGTGTCTCAAAAAGGGTAAATACTGGTTTAACTAGCCACTGGCTTCGAAAAGAATCTAAAACGTACTATATGAAAGCTTTGTCATTCAAAGCTTTATATTTCTGTTATTGTCATACGTTTATGGCTTGAGAATGAGAAGGTTCGGTGTTTGTCTAATAACACAGGGAGCAATGGCCAATGGGCATAATACTGTATGCAAGTTTTTGATGAAATGAACTAAAAGTTAAAAAGCATATTTTATGCTATTTTTTAGTTTTTGATGTATAGAGAAACTAAAAATATATTACAAAATTTAACATTCAAATTTTATCAACCATCTTATTTAACTAGCCACCAGTCAACTTTTCTAAAATCTCAAAAGCAAAAGCCTAAACAAACAGTGCCATAACCGCCGAGAGTGGCTACATAGGCCATTTTCATTAATTAAGTAGATCCACAAAATGGATAACCATGGAATATTCACAATTTCATGAAATGTTCCTGACATCCTATATTTTTTTATAGGTATGAAATGGTGATTTTTTTTCCCCAAGCATGCACATAAACAAAAGAAAATACATAACTGAATCAGCGCGTGGAGCTTTTCTTATAATTAATGGAACAAACTGGCTGCATATAAAAAAATCTGCATATTGTTAATTTAATTCTGATAAGAGTTTCTATGTTTAATTTTAGAATACGGGTGTGCAGCTTATAAGTAGCAGGGAGCGAATATGTTGTTAAAAAAAAGTGGAGTATTGAGGGCACAAATATACAACATCTAAAAACAGTGTATCAATGCCATGTCTTGTTCGACAGATATATGTGCCTTTCCACATTTGTTTCCCACAATAAATACTAACCAACGGGCTTACTCCTTCCGTTCTTAAATTGATGTGGTCTTTGATTTCTAACATCAACATAACTATTTGTTTTATTCAAAAATTTAGTTCAAATATGTAAAGTTTAAGTTGTGATTCAAATAAGAGTAAATTTCACAAAACTACAACTAGTTTGTCAAACTATCACAAAAGTACAGATTTAACGCATAGTTTCACAAAACTACAGATTTAGTACATCCATGTATCACAAAACTACAGATTTAAAGAAGTGTATCACAAAACTACATATTTTGTGAGTAATATTTCACAAAATCACAGATTTTATGACTCCTTAAATCTGTAATTTTGTGATACACCACTCATAAATTATGTACTTTTGTGATACAATTTCTTAAATATGTTGTTTTGTGATACATGAATGCACTAAACCTGTAGTTTTGTGAAATACTTTCTTAAATTTGTAGTTTTGTAATAGTTTTGACAAACTAGCTATAATTTTATGAAATTTACTCTTCAAATAACTCTAATGATAAATCAAATTATAACAAAATATATGATAT
>BCLG01000264.1:61573-95539 GCA_001602295.1 Zoysia matrella | reverse complement strand
GAACATTTTGCACGTATTTGCAAAAGGTAGGAAATATCATATGCAATAGCCACAGTTAAGTTTCGGCAAGAATCAGGATTTGTACGTATATCCTCTGTCTAATAGCAGGAGATTTGTTCAATACATTGCTATTAAGGTACTAGCTATGTGAAAAAAAAAGTGTTAAAAAATATAATTAAAAAAACTTATGCATTTGTTTCTTTTTGCATGCAATGATAAAAAGAATGTGAAAACTATTTGTTTATACGTACTATCTCCGTTCCAAAATATAAACATTTTCAAATTTAGACAAAGTCAAATTCTTTTAACTTTTCTAATAATATCTTAAAAATTACATAATTTTTAATATAAAAATATATTTTTATGAGAGCTTATTTTATGATGAATAAAAAATATATATTTTTATATAATAAAGAATTATTAACTCTACATTATTAATAGTCCAAATGATAAAAAATATGACTTTCACTAAACTTAGAAATGTTTAGAGAAAGTATAATGCATTGATCAGACTTCAATTATGAGCCGTCGTAAACAGTTATACATCACGTAGTAGTGTCTGTATAGGACACGGAGTCTAGAGGAGCATATGTCTGAGTAGTCGCTGTCTAACAATGGCTCATGTGGGGGCCTTCTCTCTGATGTGTTGTTCTAGGGCATAATTGCCTATTGGGAGATGGTCGACCTTCAACTGATTTAGTTCCCATCAGTTTGAAGAGTAATATCCTGTTGTCGCAGTGTTGCTTAACAGAACATGAAGAGGAAAATCTATGACGTTCTAACCAACACATAATTAAGTTCATACTATCCTCCTTCTAATTTCCCATTATCCAAATGCAGGCTTATATGGCATAAAAAACAAACAAAAAAACTCACTGGGCCAATGTCAGTTTAGACTTGTCTATCATGGGCTTACATTGCCTATCAAATTTGTTCGATTGGGCCAGTTTTCTGCTCGGGCCAGCTTGCTTCTCCGATGATCTTACTACTAGTATCTTTGGAACAAGAGTGCAATCAATGCTGATTTGCACACGGCATCTGAATCGTAAACAAAAGCAGGAGAGTGAGGCGACAAAGTGCAACGATGATGCAGCCGTACCCACCTACTTGTATTTTGTAACTACTCTAGATTCGCTCGCCGCCTACATTTATCTCTCCGGGACACCCGGCCACGAGCGTACGGTTAAGAAGATCAATACGGTGTTGTGCGAAGCAAATTAAGGCTTGCATGCCAACTGCAAGATCATTTCACTGTCTCGATCGATCGATCTGGTGTTGATTTGTTGTTCTTGCTTGCTTCTCGACTAAGGCCTCTCGACCGATCGATCCTGGAGAACAATCACAACAATTCCAACAGTTTGCGCTGAGGAAGAGGCCAGGGACTTAATGCCAACCGTGCCTATGTCTTCGTCGTCACTTGCTACTCAGTTCGGACGTCCGACTCAACGCGGCACTGTCGTGATCGACGTCAAGCTCTTTTTTAGTGCACGAAGCCATGAAGAAGCTGCTGCGCTGGGAAATATCGGGTCTAGTAAAGCTCCAATGGTCCTGTAGGTATAGAACCTTGACCAGCAGCGTGGATGGACCGACGCCAACGGCCAGGGCTGCTTTCCTTGCGCGGCAACAGTGCTGTTCCATGTTCCTTTCAGCTGTTTCCACTAGCTTGAAATCGTGTGGCCGTGGTCCATACAACGTGTGAGATTACTTAGCCGTGTCTAGGTGAGTACGAGCCAGCGAGTAGGTACGTAGTAGTACTCCTCGACTCCTCGTGCAGGTAGGCGGGCACCTGCAGGGGCGGAGCTAGCCGTGCAGCTCGCCTGGCCTGGGTCAGCGCAACGTTGAGTAAACAGTGATCAACAGTGCGATTCTAATGATTTTGCTTAAAAAAATCATCGGTGTCAACTGTGACACTCACTGACGAGCTCACGGAGCTCCGCTGCTGTAGGCGGCTAATGCAGAGGCCTCAACTTGGGGAACCTCTCCAACATGTGCAGGTAGGCGGCTAATGCTGGTGGGGTCCATTTTAAGAACCGTACATTTGTCAATACATTTGTGGATATTTGAAAGTGGTATAAAAAATGTGTACAAGAATTTATTGCAGTGCTCCATTTTTTTATTCTGTGCAAAACGGTATTAATGCGTCTTCTTGATTTCAGAAGTATAAAAAACATGTGCGGGTTCGGCTACCACGTGGGATCAAGCCCACGTGTCGACGACCCCACGATAGGGGTAGTACGACAGTGGATCTTCTTTCGAAAAACATCACCTTTCTTAAGGATCAATCGTTGCAAACAAAGCAGAAAAAACTGAACTATTTTTAGGCAGGAGAAGATTAATTTGAGATATGGATGCAAGTAGGTACCTGTGAAGGGTAAAATTAATTCAAATTTTAGAGATATTTACAGATTATCTGCAAAATTTGAACTAGATGTGAACTTGTGAATATACCCGTTTGCATCCCTAATTTGAGAGTTTAGAATTAACTGCTCAGCGTCTTCTGGAGCTACTTTCTGCCGTGTTGGTCCAATCGGTAAACCATGCGGTAGCATGCCAGTACATCAAGGAGTCCGCGGCGGCGTGCTGTTTGGGTTTTGCGTTAGCAGCCGAACGTTCTTTCATGCACGGACCACTGGGTTTCGGTACTGTAACGGAAAATCTCTGCGGTGCTCGTACCAAAGGAACTGGATTAGTCATGCTGATCTCTGAAACCGTAGTATTTTCTAAAGCTATACTGGTATTCATCTAAAACTAAAAAATGCTTTGCATCTAAACAGGATCTTAAGTTTATTCCGGATTTCATTGATTAATAAACGTACTAGTTCGATGCGGCGAATGATGCCATTTCGATCAGTGGATGGTTTGATGGTGAAAGAGCACTCGCTCACTAGCTAACCCTACCCGACCGACGTTGTCAGCCGCTGGCATGTTACATCGCTCGTTATCTGAATTATTATTATCCTAACAACAATAACAATTTAAAAACACGTATCTGTGGGCTTTGATTGTTTCATCATTAGGCGCTCTAGTTAGTTGGTTGCTATAGTAGCTCTCTATTCTTGTTCCCTCTCTACATATCATCATCAACAGCATCCTAGTCAGAGTATAGACATTAGGATCCCTTTGGAATATATTGCTTCCAACTAAGTTAGAAATTAAGGCCCCGTTTAGAACGGAGAAATTTCTCGTTTTTTTTCTATAAAATTGAACTAATTTCTGTGAAATTTCTGCAAAATTTCTGTGAATTTTTTGCGTTCCAAACGAGGCCTAGAATTACATAAACCTTCATATTTGATTTTTTTTCCTCTTTGTAATTGTTTTTTAGCAAAAAGACTACCTGATATTTTCCTTATGACGTACATTTCCCATTATGACTTGACTTTTTTGTAATTACCGTGACGAATTAAAGAGATAATAAACACTTAATTTTTTTAGTTCTAAGCAAGTTCTGATTGTTTTGTTCTTATATAGAAAGCGCAGATCAATTTTATACCAGAGAAAGTCAAAGAAACAGTATGTAGACATTGCTGGATATATTATTTCAGCCTATTATGAAGTTTTACTGACAAAAGGATCATGTAAAGCTTTTATAAGGACAACATGTCGGTGTTTGCGCATATAATGAAGAGTAACAGATAATAATTTTTCTGCAAAAAGATTTCATGCTTTTTAAAAAAAAATGATTTCATCAAGAGTAACTGATAAATAAAAACAACATGTACAACACTGCTTCGAATTCATGCTTTTATTGTTCAAATTTGGATAATTTATTCTTGAGTTTATTGATTATTCCCTCTGTCCCAAAATATCATTTTTGACTTTTTTAAATCATTATTCAAAAATTTAGAAAAATATAAAAATAGACAAGTGATGTTTAAAGTATTTCTAGTAATAAAACATTTCATAATAAAATAAATAATAATTCTACAATCTTTTAAATAAGATAAATGGTTAAATGTTGATGTCTAAAATTCTAAGAAGATACTTGTTTTTAGGACGGAGAGAGCAATAAAGTAGTAGTTCGATGCAGCTAATGAAACAATAGAAACTGATGTGTTTTGGTTGGGATCGAAAGTACAACAAAAAATGGTTGGTTTCATCATTCATGACACCATCCCGATGGATGGATGGATGGATGTTTCATGTTTTTTGTGCTCAAATTTTGATAATGAAGTTTATTCCTTGTTTTTATTGATTAATAAACATACTAGTTCGATGAGGCGAATGACGCCATTTCGATCTATGGATGGATTGATGGTGAAGGAGCACTCACTCACTAGCTAACCCGACTGACGTACGGCAGAACAGATGTGCTCGTCAACCGCTAGCATGTTTCATCGCTTGTCATTTTTATTTTGAATTATTGCGCTGATAATAACAATTTTAAAATGAATGAATATTCAACAATACATTTGCGACAATTGTCGGTGTTCTGACCACCGGCACAGTAAAAAATACGATTGTGGGGGTGGTGTGCCTTCGTATTCGATGTGGCCTAGTCTACAGAAAACTCAAGAGGGTTTTTACCTGGTTCGGGCCACCTCGAACGGTGTAATACCCTACGTCCAGAGGGTGAATTATCCCGATGATAAGAATACAAGGAGTCGGATTCTCTCTTTCGGGAGAGGGTCCGATGTCTAGACCGTGGGTGCTCGGTGCACGTATGGGTGAGGTTGCTCGCGCGTGAACGAATACGCGCGAGAGCTTTGGGCTTTTGTGTGTTCGTTGTTCTCTTTTTTTCTCCTTTTTCTATCGCTCTCCGGTCCTCCCCTTATATAGGGCGGTCCGAGGTTACAAGACGGTGGTCCCTACGCGATCCTGTCATGTCGTTGACAGGTGGGCCCTCCACTGTCGTCGCCATCATTCATCTTACCCATGCGCGGGCGTGGCCCATCGCGTCGTATGCAGCGGCGGGCACTGTAGCACCTGTCCGGCCCTGTAGTATCAGCCACAGTGCCAGCGGGTCTTATCCGTTGACTGCTGCGACCCGTCTGGTTCCGCGGCTTCAGCTGGAGTGTAGTCGTGGTGAAACCCGTCCCGTCCCGTCAAGACGGTTGGCCGCCGGAGTAAATATGCCATAATGCCGTTCCTACTCCCCAGGGGTCGGTCCTCGGGAGTCGGCTCTCGGAGGTCGGCGTCTCCGCGTGTCGACGCGGCTAACTTCGTAGATCGTCGCCTTGGAGGTCGCACCGCGCGCTCGTGCACTGTCGCCCGACCCCTAACTCGGGGTCTTGCACGTACGAGTACGGGGCATCAAGTACCCGGGGTACATGATCCTGACAGTAGCCCCCGAGCCTGGCGCCGTTTGCGACCTTTGGTTGAGGCAGCGCTGGGGTGGTCGTTCCCGAGATCCGTTCTGATCCTACGGGTGCGCGCGAGGCTCCTGCTCTCTTTGCCGCCAACCCCTACTCCTGCTTCTGCTCGTCGGACGAGGAGCTGAGACCCTCGAAGGGGTCGAAAGCCTCAGCCGCTGCCGCCGCGGCCGCCTGCAACAGAAGCCACGGGCCCCGAGCCGCTGGACAAGTACTCCAGGAACCCGAATTTCGCCTTTCGCCTCCTACAGGTCCTCCTCGGCTTCGGCGCTGCCGCAGGGCTGGACTCGGCCCTTCGCTGCTACGCGGCGGCGGAGCTAGTTGCAGTCTCGGTCGCAGCTGCGACCCCCGGCGGACCCTGAAAGCAGCCAGCGGTGAACTCCACGCGACGATAACTACCACGACACGAAGATTCCACACTTACCAACTGGTGGTGATCCCTGTCGAGGGGTCGAGGCCCCCGGTTGAGGCCGCCCTCGGCGTCCTTGAAGACCGTCGAGGTCCAGACGAGGACGCCTTTGTCCGAGAGAGGCCGGCCGCGCACCTCGCAGGTCTCGTCGTCCGGCCCCTCGTACTCCTCGATACTGTGGACTCGGCGGCGCAGCGGCATGATTCGGCGTCGTATGGCGATGCCGAAGACCGTCGTCCCGGTCAGCCCCTTCTCCCGAAGGCGCCGGATCGCCTCTAGGTGCGGCCGAATCGACTCGACCTCGGCCGCCGAGAGCTTTGACTTTCACGACCCGGTCACTTCAGGCACCCGGTCGTCGAAGAGCGGGAGCTGGGGGTCGGCATTGTCGATGTAGAACCAGGACCTCCTCTAGCCCTTCAATGAGGTCTTCAGGTCGACCTCGATATACTCCAGGGACTCCTTGGACCAGAGCCAAATGCTGACGCCGTCGACACGCTTGCCGACCCCCGTCTCCTTCAACGTCTGGAGAGTGGCAAGCAAGAAATACCTCCACAGCAGGAGACTGGGCCGGATGCCTAGGTACGCCTCACAGAGCGTCGCGAAGACAAAGGCGTGGAGGACCCTGTTCGACGCAAGCTGGTGAAGCTGAGCACCATACTGGTTGAGGACGCCCTAAAAGAAGCTCGAGACCGGCAGCCCCAACACACGCTCGTGGTAGGCCAGGAAGCGGACGATCTTCTCTGGCGGCGGCGCGGGCACGACATGGCCGAAGCCATCCAACCAGCCGACTACTTCGTTGGAATCATTCCGACGACGGCCCACCTCGCGAGCAGAGCATCGTCGACGGCCAAAGGCTCCCACTCAGACATCGCGAAGATGACGACGACGATGAACGCAGGGAGAACACGAACGAGAACGACGACGATCGCCGAACCTAACGGCGCTAAAACAAAGGCCGGAGTGAATGAGCTCTCGCGCGCGACAGAAGGCTCAAGACGAAGCAAGGAGGCTAGGTGAAAACGCGAAGTTACCGCACCCCTCCTTTTAAACGGCCCGCGCAGTTACTACGCCTCCCACGATCGATCGTGGGAGTAACTGCGCGGTCGTGGGCTCGCGCCCCGATGCGCACCCGAGCTGTTCGCATCTGACCCACTGACGAGCGGGCCCGGGCCACGCCTCGCCGCCTCCGCCACGGCCAGGGTGCCAACGTTACTCCGACAAGACGGCTGCTAGAGTACGACTGGCAGACGACGTGACGCGGGCGCGTGAACCGTCGCGTCCCCGATGCCGTCCGATCAAATTCGAACTAACCGCCCGGATCGACCGGCGGTTGGCCGCCGGAGTAAATATGCCATAATGTCGTTCCTGCTCCCCAGGGGTCGGTCCTTGGGAGTCGGCTCTCGGAGGTCGGCGTCTCCGCGTGTCGACGCGGCTGACTTCGTAGATCGTCGCTTTAGAGGTCGGACCGTGCGCTCATGCGCTGTCGCCCGACCCCTGACTCGAGGTCTTGCACGTACGAGTACGGGCCGTCAAGTACCTAGGGTACATGATCCCGACAGCAATCTTGATTATATTACATACAAATGGGCGAGGGTGAGTGGCGTTGTCACCAAATTCTGCATGTGTACGTTTGTAAGCTACGAGATGTTTGCCACCTCACGCAGGGGCGGATCTAAGATGCAACATCGAGAAGTGCTAATCCTCTTACTAAGCAGTTAAATGAGTTTTTGTCATATAATTTATAGGACTTAATCCCTAATATTAAGAGGATGTCAAAGCAAAGGGGGTGCTGCAGATCCGCCCCTGACCTCACATAGGGCCGGTCCTGGAGAGGGGTAAGAGGTGCGGCCGCTCCAGGCCCCCAAACTTCAAGGCCCCATCTACTGACTACACATATAAGTATACTTGATATTGTGTTTGTTCGTTACATAGATTAAAACAACTTAATTTTTGTATAAACATATAATACAACAACTTAATTTTCATATAAATATATAATTCACCATGCTCAATCATATTCTCATTTATACAAACAAGCTACATACATATCAATTTTGACCTCTGTTCGACTTGTCATAATAGACAAAACTTTGTGGTTTAGTAGATAGTCTTCGTTCAGTAAATTTGATATGCTCTAATTTACAACTCTTTTAAATTTATAGTTTTATGTATGATTAAAATTTTTAAATATTTATTATATTTTTATCGTATATATTAAGGGGGCCTCTAATTTAGTTCCGCACCGGGCCACAAAAAAGTCAGGCCCTGACCTCACGTAGGCAGAAAGATACACGGACAGACGGCACGTACCTTTTCCCTCTTCTATCGTTAGTAGCTTAATTTGATCGTTCCATCATCATTAGGTGCTCTTGTCAACATCCGCATCCCTGTTTGTTCATAGCTTTGAATGCATTGCCTCCAATTAAGTTAGAAATTAAAATTTCAAAAGACTTCCCAGTTTTATTTTCCCTTTTTGAAAATTATTTTTTAGCAAAAAAAACTACCTGATACTTTTTGTGTGTCTTAGCTTCTCCCACTATGACTTCACATTTTTAACGTGATTACCCTTATCACTTGACATTTTTCACGTGATTACCTTTATCACTTGATGTGATACTATAATTAGTCAACGATACGCCCGGGCTTCTCCCATTATATGACTTAAATTTCTGGACAAGTTTGCGAAAGTTTTGTCTCATATAAAAACCGTAGACCAATTCTGTTAGTACCAAAAAAAATATCAAACAAACAGTATGTAGTCATTGCTGGATATATTATTTCACTCTATTATGAATTAAGTTTCATTGACAAAAAAGATTATGTATTAAAGTTTTTATAAGCACAACATGTCCGTGTTTGCCCATATCATCAAGAATCACGGATAATACTTTTTCTGCAAACAGATAACATCAATTTTAGCTATCTTATGTAGTGTTATATCAACCGTTGTACATATTAGATGTTTACATAATAGTAGCATGGCTAAGGAATGTTGCCATGATGTGCAGCCCGTGCTGATATTAGAAGGTTATATATGTTCCCATGATGTAGTATATCAGAAGCTTAACATGGGAGTGGCAGGTGTTGAAATGGTGTGCTAGATACCACTTAAAATGGCAGTGTACCTCTTGAAAAATATATCACGAAAATATTTGAAATTATGGAAACACACTCCCACCTCAGCTACAGATCGAGAGAAGCAGTGGTGATGGTTATTAAAGACAAATCAGGGATAATGTCAGTGCACACAAAGTATGTCGAGGACATGGGCGAGGAACCATGTTGTACTTTGTTAAATATTTGACTCCTTCGTTCATCAGTTCGTTGTTTTCTTTTCTTTCTTTTTTTTGACAGCTCATCAGTTCGTTGTTGGTGTCCCTTACAAGTTTCTTCAGTCACGTCAAAAGATATGGCCGGCCATGTTCGAGAATGTGGATCGATATGCAACCTTGTAACTATTAGTTTGGATCAATGCTCAGCTATTTTTATGCTCGTTAGGTTCAACATATAATTATGATTTATATATGGTCCAAGTGTGGAACAAGATAAGATGTGATTCATGTGGCCATAGCGTGCGTGCAGGAACAAAGCCAGTGCCGCGGAGTGTCGGTGCCAATCTCAATTTCTAGCGGTGTCCTTATCCGTAAAATTAGTGCTTGAACATTGTTTCACATACAAAAATTATATAATGCATACGAGTGCATGTGGCTCCACCCCTACGTGTGCGCAGTGTGTATTTGCACTGAACATATATGTTTATATTAGAAAAAAAAAGGTTGTTGTGATGCAATCCGTCTGATAACTTTTCTCCAAGTGGTTTTACATAAACAGGGATAGCATGTCATTATCTACAGTCCTATAAAAATTAAGCATTGATAGTAAGTTCTTAATCTAAGATTGTAATTTTATTAGGTCTTTTTCGGATTGTAAATTTTTTAAATCTTACGTTTATAAAAAATGAGCTAGTTTATATGAAATTTCTGTATTAAAAAATCATAGAGAAAACCTTACTGTACAATGGAAAAACTGACTTTTTTTTAATCAGAGTGAAAAACTGACATTGTGCACCGGACCGCAACGTCCCACAGGAAACGTCAGCCCGCCGTCAAACTTCCGTGCGCCCGACCGGGCCAGCGGGGTCGCCTTGCCTTGTGCGCAGTACAAACCCGACCGCGCGACTGGACCACCCTGACTGACCAGGGGCGAGACGCGCGCCTCGTCAAGTCTGCCGTGCGCGCGCGAGCCCTGGTCCGGCCCGGCCCATCCGCCACCACACCCTTCAAGAAACCGCGGCTCTCTTTCCCGTGAAGCGCGTCGCATTGATTGCTCTTCCCCTGCCCGTCCCATGGCGCCCGCCGCCGGCTCCTCTCCCTGTCGCCTCCTCCCCCACCCTCTCTGCTTAGCTTAGCTTAGTTTAACCCTCAAGATTTCTCGTCGCCTTAACCCCTCCCCGCACCCTCCCTTGTGCCTGTATATATAGCGACCCCGCCAATCCGTTCGTGCCCCTGTCTCTAGCATGCTCCCCCCGGTTCTTGGGTTTACCGGGACTCTCTGCACCTCCTCGTGATGGATTCGGGACCTTCCTCCTCCTCCTCCTCCTTCACGACGATCGCTGGCTCCGCGGCCTCGATCTTTTCCCGCTGCCGTCTCGACGCGGTGCGGCGGGCGTGCGGGAGGTACGCCGCAGCCGCCGCGCGGGCGGCCGGGTGGGCGCTCGGCGCGCTGCTCACATGCGTCTTCGCCGTCGGTACGTGTGCCTCCCCTTCCCTTCCGTCCAGAATGCTCTTCGCCTGATCGAATTATTAAGGTCAATGTGGTGTTCGATTTTTCCTCGGTTCCCACTTCCGGGGCGAGGCCTTGTTCTTGATCGAATTAATTCGGGGGTTGATCGTTGCGGGATCGGTTGGCGATCGCGCAGCCTTGTTTCCTGTCGTTTATTGAGTGCCGGATTTTTTTCCGTGCGCTTATATCCTGCCACACGTGCGCCCGTTCCTTGCCACGTGCCGCGTGCGTGCTCGAATTGGGAAGCGATTCAATCCTGCGAGCTGAAATCCTCGAGGTTCTTTGCCGCTTTGGTCATGGGGACGAGTTGCGGCGCCTCGTAATTGTTCTTGTTTGTTCTTTCTACTCTGTTCTGTGCCCTGCTTGAGATTGCGCGAATGCATATTTGTCTTAAGTTCCAATCTTGCGCTCTGTTTTATCCCGGCTTTCAAGCACTAGCTGGCAGTAGGGAGAGATTGGTGCTAATGGGATTGCAAAATACTTGTAGTCTAGCCTGAATTTGAGCTAGTTCTTATTCTCACTTGGCTGCTTTTGTGCCGATTTTCAGTGGGCTCGCTGGTTGGAATCTTTGTCGGTGCCATCATGGGGATGTCCACGGAGAGCGGCGTGCTCCGGGGGGCTGGCGTCGGAGCGGTCTCTGGGGCAGTCTTCTCCATTGAGGCTGTTGAATCCTGCATCGAGATTTGGAAGTCCAGCCATTCAGGAAAATACAGCATTCTCTTTGTGGTGAGTGTGCATCCTTTCCCTTAGAGAAAGGTGAAAGATCATTTTCGTATACCTACTCTAGCACTATGCATACTACTTTGGTGTCGGCTACTCTAAAATCAAGTTGGTATGAGAAAATTAGAGGATGTATTCGTTCACATAAGTGAGAAATATAATTCAATGAGCGTAATTAAATTTAATTCAATGAAAGTTTTTATCACCTGTAATTGCTCTGATGCACTCTTTCGATTATTTCAGCTGGACATCATTACTAGCCTTTTCAGTGGAAGAATTGTGTGGGAGAAAGTAAGTCCAGCTCTGCAGCGTGCGGTGCAAAGCCAGGTACAATGCTGTCCCTGTACTTAAATGGTCCTGCTCTAAAATAGAGCTGCTAGTTTGTAGCTTTTGTTACTGGAATATTAATACCATTGTTCTCCTGTTTGGCCTAAGCTGCAAATAAGAAACCCCATTAGATGTCGCTCTTTTAGGAACATAAATGTATGAATATTTTTGGACCATAGGATTAATGATGTATGGGATTCTCAGCAATAAATGGTTGTGGAGAATAATGTGCCCCATACTCCCAGCGGATAAAGTTTCAAGTCATAGAAATATCTAGATCTGCATTTTGGTGCAAGGGATCTACCCATGGTTTCGCTACAGCATCTAATTGTCGACATGCTATGGATCTGGGAACCTACAAAGCAACTTTTTTGGTATTGGTACAATAACTATGTTTGGAGGAAATCTTGTAAGATAACTAGATAAGTATTATT
This sequence comes from Zoysia matrella, assembly GCA_001602295.1. Classification (NCBI taxonomy): domain Eukaryota; kingdom Viridiplantae; phylum Streptophyta; class Magnoliopsida; order Poales; family Poaceae; genus Zoysia; species Zoysia matrella. The sequence continues at coordinate 83,558 of BCLG01000264.1, read as the reverse complement.
AACCTTCATTCAACTGAAATAACATTACAAAAATTATTGAACTCTGCATTAATAAGAATGCTTGTAGGCCAACATATTCCGAATTGGTACTGTGTAACTTTTAAGTAATTATCACACACAAACTATACCTTTTTTGTGGAGAAACAGTCTTTCTTTCGGTGCACACATACTTTTGAGATTTTAGGGTCAGATAATTTCTCTGTGAGCACATACTTCATCTGCCTTTATAGGACCAGATACTGCCAGAGGCAGTAATAGTAGCCGCAGCAGCATTAAATGTAATTTCATGCTAGTTGCAAGGTTTCAAGTTCTATACAATTGCAATGCAAGTTACCTCTCCGTAATAATTGGTTTGATGAGTGATTTATGTGATGCAGATGAGTCTACTGAGCACGCCATTCATCGACAGCAGTGACCTTTTCGAAACTGGTAGTACAGGAGGAATGTCAAGGGATATGATCAACAAGATCCCAAAGATAAGGTTCTGTGCTACAAGCAGTTGTGATCAGGAAACTGAGAACAGCAGCTGTTCAGTGTGCCTTCAGGTTAGTGTGATCTAGACATGCTCTATTCTGTTTGTGCTGATGAGAAATTAACTTCTTAAACTGATGACTCATATATTATCTGTGCCAGGATTTCGGAGCACAGCATTTTGTCAGGGTCTTGCCTCAGTGCCGGCACATATTTCACGTGCGGTGCATCGACAATTGGCTCCTCAGGCATGCGTCCTGCCCCTTGTGCAGAGCTGGTGTTCATATAGATCATATACATATGTAGATAAAAACACACAGCGTGGCACCTGGTGTATTCTTGTGGCGAATACCTGTGCTCCTGTTTGATATCATAATCAGAGTCCTGTATTCATAGTTTTTTTTTTCAATTTGCTCAGTGTTACGCGGTGCTATGCTTCCAGCTGCACATTTTTGTCACAGTAATAAGTAACATGTCATGTACATTATGAAAATGGACTGACTAACAAGATCTCGAGTTCATGGCCCGTACTTGTCTGAAGAACACTTTGTGTCTTCCTGGTGCAGTTACCAACAGAACCATTGGTTGTTTGTTGCTTGGCATCTACTGGACCAAAGGTCTAACTTAATGCGGCAAGGTTCTATTGGATGTAGAGGATGTCCTACCTCGGTTACTAAATATAAGCATTTTTAGATTTAGATAAGATCAAACTCTTTTAACTTTTACTAATAATATTTAGCAAATTACATAATTTTTAATGTAAAAATATATTTTTTTATGAAAAATTATTTTATAATGAATAAAAAAATATAATTTTTATATGTAAAACATTATTAATTATATATTATTATAAAAGTTTGACTTTGATTAAATTTAGAAATACTATATTTTGAAACGGAGGAAGTACTACTGTAAAGTCAGACCGTGAATAGCATTGTGGCTGAAAAAAAAGAGAGAGAGAACTAGTCAGAATGCTGGTCTTAAAGGTTGCAATATAAAAATTACTATTTGTTCTTGAGAGGAGGTGTTTCAATCCACAACTACTGCGTCATTTAATTTTCAGATGGACTCTGTCCTGGTCTCAAAGGGCAGAGGCTTCTCTTTGAAGGATTTGAGAAAATTCTGGAGCAAGCTTCTGGTCCTGTGGATGGCAAGTTGCAACACATGGAAGAAATGGCGACGCAGGGACCAACTGAAGAGTCTATGTCACACCTGCTCCATCATGCTGTTTGTAGAGAAAGGGACGTGTCTTCTTACACAAGAATGGAGGGTGCAACCTGAGCCAGAAATTGATGGAGACGAGATAGCTACATCGCTACAACCATCGAGTTTTTAGTAGGCAATTTTATGGGCGTCGTAAGAGAGTTATAAACAGGGCCTTCAGGACTCCTTCAGGTTTTGAGTTGAAGACCACTGAACTCTTTCGCTTCATGTAAAATGGTTAAGATATGTATCGGGGACCATTACCTTTCTTCTAATGCAAAGATGCGCAGCTCTCCTGCGTTTTCTAAAAAAAATGGTTAACATAGAAAAATTATTAGTTAAAGACGCAAGATATGGCTAAGATGTACCCCTTAGGTCTCATATGGACAGTAATGGTCCTAATGGACTATCTGTGATCCAAATTCGTCAACAATGTCTGACAAGCGATTGCTAATTATTTTGACTAGCCGATGGTTTTTACTTCACTTTATAAACTTGAATTTGACAAGAGTGCAAATTCTGCTGCATGGAAAAGGTCTGTGCACCTCCCTTCAAAAAATAAAAATATTCCCCATAAAAAAAAAAGGTTTGTGCACTGTGCCAAGAGTTTCTCTCTCGGGTTGTTTCAAGAGAAAGCGACTTGCCTTCTTACAACATGCACGGGAAACTGATTGATACACTTGCCTTCTTACAATGTGCTAAAACGAAGGGCCCTTTATGACTAGATTGATCGCTAGTACAGACTCTGCGGGATTTTTTTTTATTTTTACGTTTTCTATAAAATTGAACTAATTCATGTCAAATTTATATATGATTCTTATGAAATTGCTGCATCCATAGGAGGCCTAAGTGTTTGATAAGTGCAATTATGGGTGTTATTGGGAGGTCATTACTCATTAGACCACACCCAAACGTGAATTCGAGAAAAAAAAGACGTGATGCTTTGAGACTAGCAATCACACCAAACTATTTCTGCGTAAATGGTTTAACCACCCGATCTTGTACTGAACTTTGATCCAAAGTAAATTTCGCAGGTTTATGGGCCATACATTCTTCTGGAGAACATCGCTTCTGATGGTTCTATTTATGCAGCGTCAGTCATGCTAACAACTTCTTGTTCAATAGATAAGTGGTGCATAATGAAAGGGCATATTTCTTTGAAGAAAAATAGCAGGTGTTCTGTCGTTTCATTATAGGAGAAAAGGACAGATAAATAAAAAAAGGTGCAGCTTAATTATGCTGCAAGGTTCAGCGAAGACAGCTCCTGCAGAGCATAACTTGGTAAACCAAAAAACAGAAGAACTGAAAAGGAACGGAGGGGAGCCAAAACTCGAGTTTTTATCGGACACAACTCTGCGTTCGGGAAGTCCATGACCTGCCAGAGTCCTTATCCGGGTAAGGAAAAATCAGTTGGAGAAGGTCACTCCTTTGATCGCCAGGTTGTATTGATTCCACTCTTCCTTATATAAAAATGCAACTTGAACGGGTCGTTTTTCTGGATGTTGGGAAATCATCCTGTTCCTTTCTTTCCACACAGTCCACCATGTATAGAATAGTGCTCCCGTGAGGATTCTTCTATGTTGTTTCTGAGGGCTATAGGAAAAGATCCAACTCACATGATTTGTGATGTAGGTAAATCATAAGTAATAATCTCATCTTGCTGGTTTAAAGAGGGGTATACCAATTTAAATAACGAAGAACCCAAAAGCGTAGTAGCTCTAGATTAATCATTTTATACGAAGATGAAAGCGTAAAAAGTTGCTATATAGATGTGGTTCATGCAACATGTGCGTGAGTATGACCATATTTGGACCGGAGCTGCTACACTGTATGAGCACGAATCACATTGGTTAGCAGATGTTTTGTGGTTTCAATTTTGTCAAATCACATTGGTTGCCTGATGTCAGAATCTTCTCATGCATTGCTACCCAGCCAAACAGGATCACCACTGATTCAAAGGGCATATATCTTTCTAGAAAAGGTGAGTCAGTGAAGACTGCTACCTAACATTCAAAATGAATCTTGTGCGATTGTCAATAAATCAAGCTGCGTACCCATGGACCGTTAGAGACCATATCTCGAGCAGATAGTCATCATAAATCCAATTTTGACACAAAGATACCCAAAAATAGAATATAAACTCACATGGCAGTAAGAACAGATTGGCGTCTGATCAGTATCTCTCAAACTTTAAAATTGGTTGAGTGCCCACGTATTCTTTCAACACAATTGTATGACTTGAGAACGGCGTCAAAGTTTTCGGGAAGATTTTAGAACGAGCCAAATATGAAAAATTTTATTTTAAGATCACGATATGCAGCTTTGACATAGCCAACGTGTAACTTTGGCAAATTGACTAATCATTCTCATGGATTCACCAATTGTTTTTTTTTCTTTCCGGCAAAATTCCTGCGGCCCTGCCCACTCCAAACAGGCCAGACTGCTACATAAGCCCATTACGAACAGCCCATCTACGATCTAAATACGACGGCCCATTTGACCAAAGGATTGGTGGTGGTGCGCGTCGCGTGTGGGCTTCACTCACCAGTTCGCCGCCTCGTCTCCACCGCCGGCGTCCTCAGGGGAGCAGCAGCAGCCGGCCACGGTGGCGATGGAGCTGGAGATCCTGGGCATGAACTTCGGCTGCGTCCTCGCGGCGCTGGCCGACGCCAAGATCCCGGAGAAGGACTGCATCCTCCCGCTCGCGTCCAAGCTCCTCGGCTACGCCATCGTCGCCGCGTCCACCACCGTCAAGCTCCCTCAGGTCCCCTCGCCCTCTCTCCGTCCTGCTAGTTAAAGGATTTTTGTTGTGTGATTTTGTCTTGATCTGTGGTGAGCTCGTCCGGTGGGCTGAATCGGTGGGTTTCTTGAGGGAGGATCTCAGTTTCATTTTCTTTGCGTGAGCATGGCGTGCGCGGAATTCTCCATAAAGGGCACGTTTCTATGGAAGCCTGTTGTTTCCTTGGCGCGGCGCGGCAAAGGAGCAGAGGAATCGAGGAGGGAACCGGTGGAATTCTTGTTCCTTTGTGGGTTGGCTGCGAATTGGTGTGATCTTTTCTGGTGCTTGAGTGTAGAGCGTAAATTATTGCAGTAGCTTCTTGTCCAAACGCTTTCACTGCTTGGAAGCTATTCTCACCTCTCAATTCTTGACCTGAAATTTAGACGTTGGTCAGGGAGGATGGTTTTCAGACTTCCAATGCTGTGCTTTGAGATCTCCGTTGGTGTATTGCAATCCCGACCAGTCCACCAAATGACATCTTCTACAAAACACACATCAACCTCCTTAAGGTTCTCAAGAGAACCTTCATCTTTGATGTCTTGCTGCCCACATATGCATGCAACTGGAAATCAGTCTCTACCATGTTGCAGTAGGTAAAAAGCCTTGAAGATAAAAGATGGGAAGAAGCTGGCCATGGTGACAAAACTGGATACCATGGTCATGGCCACAAGAAGCTTCTTGTCGGTTCCTATTGGTATTAAGGAGCTACTGCCTTTATTGTCTAAGGTCCTTGGGTACTACGTCATTGCTTCATCTACCATTGGCAAGCTACCACAGGTGTTCGCATCTAGTGGAACTAAGAACTAAGCATGCTGATGGTTTTGGAGGAATTTCATTCTTCATTCTTGTTATGTACTTTTAAATATATATGTTGCATTGTACCAGGTAGCAATCATTTTCTTTTGTTGTCTTTTGCACCATGTTTTCGAAAGTGATTAATACCCAAACTTCTAAATTTCAAACTTTACTTACCAGGAATGGTAATCAACAATAAATGCTTCTTACTTCCTTAGCACAAAAGAGAAGACATTATGGTTCAATTCACTCCCAAGATTTTTTTTTTCTTGCTGGTCATTCACTCAATGCTTATGTCTTAGGATTGCTTATTGCCTTTTAGATTTGTTTATCTTCTTTTTCTGGTGTTTTGCCATAATTATGAAAATTTTCTGTTGCAGATACTAAAAATTTTGAAGCATGGAAGTGTTAGAGGATTAAGTGTAGCATCCTTTGAACTTGAAGTCGTTGGCTACACAATTGCTTTGGCATATTGTATTCATAAAGGACTTCCCTTTTCCGCCTATGGGGAACTTGCTTTTCTGTTGATCCAAGGTTTGCCTTTAGTGGAATTTGAACTTTCCTTCCCATATGCTAAATCTGCTATATTTTGTTGCTTGGTTTTCATAACTGATGTATATACTGGTGTGCAGCAATTATCTTGGTTGCAATCATTTATTATTACTCACCACCAATGGGAACCAAAACATGGATGAAAGCTTTACTGTATCCTTCATGTGTTTGTTCTCGTGTTTCTCTCATGCTGGCAATAACAATGCACCAATTATCATGGGGAAGTTCAGATAGAAATCTCACCACAGCTTTGTAATATTGTCTTATTTTTCCTTTGACCTACTTTTCCTAAACAGTGCCTGCATAGATATTGTGGATTAGCTCCAACAGTTTTGGCTGGAAAAATTGAGCCTGCTCTTTTTGAAGTGCTTTATGTATGTAGTTTTTCAATTCAGATTCAGTTTTAAAGGTATATAGATTTATTTAGTCAGCCTTTTAATATGAAGTCTGATCTACTCTGTAGGCTTCACAGCATGCCATCTTCTTCTTTGCAAGAGTTCCACAGATATGGAAGAATTTTACAGTATGTTGTTACTCTTTTTTGTCACATCTTTTTGCCTAAACCTCTTAGTTTCATGTTTAGTTTGCACCTGTAACAAGTTGGCTGAATTGATATTAGGGTGGCAAAAATGTTTTTATCTGTGACATTCAACATTGATCACCTTTAGAAATTTGGATGTGTTTTGGAAATTAGAAATTAGATAACCAAACTTTATTATGAATTTCACTCCTGTCAGGCCCAGGGGCGGAGCCATATGGACGGTAGTGGGTGCAGGTGCACCTATAAAAATTTGGATCAAATTTTTACCACATTCGCACCCCTATAATAAAATCCTATGCACCATAAGTCAATTATACCCCCCTCCAATTTTCTCTAGCTCCGCCACTGGTTAGGCCACATATTAAGGCCCTGTTTGTTTGAGCTTTTGCTTTTGTGCTTTTAGAAAAGCTAGCTGGTGACTAGTTGAAAAAGCTGGCTGATGAAATTTGAATATTGGCTTTTGTAATATATTTTTAGCTTCTCAGCACACCAAAAGCTAGAAAAGCAGCTCAGAATGTGCTTTTCAGCTTTTAGTTCATTTCATCAGAAGTTTGCTTTTTAGCTTTTCAAAAGCAAGCTTTTCAGAACCTTGTTTGTTTCAGCTTTTGACTTTTTAGCTTTTCCAGCTGAAAAAGCCAGCTGAGAAGCTGAAACAAACTGGGCCTAAGAGCAGGGATTTAGCACATTGCATGTTTGCTGTCCTTTTCTAGTACATCAATCTGCTCGAAACTATGCCTGTACTTTCAATTTTCGGTGTTTTTGGATTCAAGCAACTTGGGTTTTGGACATTTTCTGGCACTTCATCACATATGTGATTTAAATATGAAATGATTGTTGCCTTGTTCGTACTATGTATGCAGAATAAGGGAACTGGCGAGTTGAGCTTCCTGACCTGTTTCATGAACTTTGCTGGTTCCATTGGTAAGCCTAAGTGCATATGGAATATGTTACCTAATTATTTGATTTGGTGGTCCGGCTCTGTACGGATATTACTACTCTTAATTGCCATCCATGAATATAAGTGTTGTTGGTATCTAGCACTTGCAGAGTTCATACATATTGAGTAGGAAATATGATAGTCAATATGACTTGGCAGTCAGATCAGCAAAATATTGAAGCAGTGTTTCTGTCCTTTCGGTGTGTCAAAATTTCACTAATCATTATTACTTCTTGTGTTCCAGTGAGAGTTTTCACCAGCATCCAAGAGAAGACTCCCTTCAGTGGTATCCTTAGTTCTGATTCATCTCTTTACTACATATTTGATGTCTACTTTCTCAATGTTGCATTCATGTGTCTGGTTTTTTCTTCCCTATAATACAAAGATAGAAACCTTACTATATGTTAGAGAAAAAAAATGTTGCATTAAGGTGCCTGGTACGTAGGTAATTTGTGTACTGCTAGTATGATAGTCACATCTTAGGCAATAATTCTGTTGGGTGTTGGCAAAGCTATTGATAATAGGCTCTGCAGAAGCGTTAAAAAGTAATTGCTGCAGTGCTGGTATTGGTACAAAGCAAAATTATTTGTCCATTTCTATTTAACTACATCATATTGTATTGCTGCTTTATCATCATTATTACTTCAAATCCGTAACTCCTGTCAAGTGATAATGGGCTCCGCAATCGGCATCGTGATGAATGGTACACTGTTGGGTCAGATACTAATATACCAAAAACCTGCTCCAAAGAAACAGAAGAAAGAAGAATGAGCAACACACAAATGATTCTGGCAATTCCTCGAGGTGGTTTAGGATTTTGTTCCAGGAACAAGAGAATGTTGAAGAGAGCAATTAGCAGTACCTTGACTGGTGTAGTTACGCCCACAGATGCAGTTTGTAACTTTATAAAGCTTTGATGATGGATATGTTGGTTTTGTATGCTTTCCTTCAGAATATGCTGTTCCATATTTGAATTTCTTTCAGTCGTTTCAATCAGCTGCTTAACGGTAGCGGCTAGGAATTTCATATAATGATTCTTAGGAACAACGAAATTGGTTGCCGTGGAATTAGATTATCAATACACGTTGATATCCTACAAAATCCATTCCACCAATTCCGCATAAGCTGTGCATGTTTATGTCGCTCTCTCCCTTTTTTTTGGGTGTGCATCCCACATTTTTTATTATTATATGACAAGGAACAAAGGGAGTAATATAAGTGCTACGAGCGTGCTGAGCCAAGATTGAATAGGGCTGCCGCAAGGCTGGGAATGGAGGCAGACCACTGGACCGGAGAAACCGTACTCCTATGAGCCATAATTTCTGTTCAAATTTTTAGCTAGACCCATACATTGTAGAATAAATCAGAGATACATTACTATCCGCATCGGCCTCACTATACAACAATACGTCTGCCACATCAAATCAGATATGAAAATCTACAGTCATCAACCCAGTTTACACTCCACCGGATTGTTGTCGTATCAAACTTTTAGATAGCCCAGAAGAAGCATGGTTTATGACCTCACTTTAGCAAGCCGTGCCCTGATCTCTTCTAGATCTTCCTCCTCATCATCATCAGCACCCTCCGCAACAGCTTGTCGCTGCAAATGACAATATTCAAACCAAGAAAATTTTTTCTTACCGTGGATACAAGATTCACAGCAAAAATAAATCATGTCACGATTGTATGTAGTTTAGCTGCTTAAGGTCACTAAATAAACTCTTATAGGTACTTAGCTGATTTTCATCCTACACTTAAAAGTACTATAATAGTCAACTCACCTCAAAAGCGACATACCATGAGATAGGTCCATGAAAAACATACTAACATTCACCCAAGGACGTTAATATTCACAGGGTACTAACATGGAAACAAATGAAAGGCAAAAGTATTTACCTCCTCTGGAACCTTGCTTGTCGAAGCTTGATGTATCTTCTGGGTCCTGGCGGCATCTGGTAGCTGGGAGGCAGTCTCCCCTGCTACTGAAGCAAGGACCTTGTCAACCTCCTCTTCTATTTCCTCCTCCATCTCTTCAGAGTCCAATGCTGAATCAACTGCATCATTCACCATCTCTTCCATCACACCTGCCTAAAGTCAGAATAGTAAAAATGCAGTTGAGATATGTTATAATTTTTTAAGGTAAAGGATTGAAACGGTGAACACAGCAGAAGAAATGGATGCTGTGGTTTGTATAACAACTGTTGAATTACAATTTACAAGTACCAAATTACCTTTGTCATTTCTTTGCTGAATTCTTGCATCGTAGCAGCCAATGCTGGAGCTTTCATTAGATCGTTACAAATTTTCATCACTTCAGTGCTTTTGGACAGATGACCCACGGTTCTTGAAGTTGCTGAAAGATCATTTCAACAGAAACTACTTATTTGGAAGTCAAAAGAAGTAGAAGATTAAATAAATCGAGTACATTACTTCCTAGTCATGGTTGGAATGTTGCAGCATTTTGAAAGCCAAAAGAACAGTGAAATGAGATAAGATAGGTTCAAGTTTCCATGCTACAGATTTGAATGTGCACGGGTGGAACATGAAAGTTATGTTGTCTATTGTGATTTTTCTGTAATCATAGCAAGTAGAATATACAGCACCATGGACCCAAATTCAGTTAGTTGTAGCTATTATAGAACCTAAACTTGTAAATTCAATGATCCATGCAATTGTGGCAAGCAGAATTTGGTAGTAGAACTGTACTAAAAGCTACTCTGGAAAGAGATGACTAGTGGCACATAAAAAGGTACTCCCTCTGTTGACTTTTATAAGTCATTCTAGCATTCAAAGTTTGACGTATTGTTAATGGATAGACTGCAGTATTACCACAAGCAAATAAAAAGGTGTGGCACAGAATATTAATTAGATAGTCACTCATCCATAACTACAAAGACATAGTTATAAAGACTATCTGGTGCTACACCTATAAAAGGATCATAAACATAGAAAAGATCATACCAACAATTTCTCCAAGGTGCATCGATACTGAATTTAATTGAGCCTTGTTTTCATAAAGACGATTGACAGCACGTTTTGATCTTACAAGTTCCTTAGCAAGAGCCTGGCATATATAAATTGTAACATTAACAATACATCATTAACAATAAATCAACTGATACACTCATTCTGACTCATAAGGTCAATCATGACAATTTGGCATTCTCTGATGTCTGTTAAAAATGAATGTCAAGAACTGAAACACACAGAAGAGCAAGACTGCTAGAACTTGTGAATGAGATATGCGTTTTAACAACAGAGATAATGTTAAAAAAAAAAACTCCCTCCAGCTTTTTATATATGACACTAGTTGATTCAACTAAGCATATAATAATGATGCTTAGTAGATAATTGCTCACCATCTGGCCATATTACCCACAATGCTGTTTTCTGCTGTTGATGACGACATTCCTGACAACTGGAATGATGGTATTGCAAGAGGGAATGATTTCTAATATCTTTTGAAGATCTAAGCAACTTGATTGGACTGGGTGGACAAGCAATCTACACTTAGTATTTCTACCCACATTCATGTATCTTCCACTTTCTTTAAAGTGACAAAAACATGCTTATAGTAGATTGGAAGGCCTTAACCAACATGCAGAGAATAATTTGAGTAGTAAATATATACTAGCCATGAGAAATGCAAATATTAAGCTATTCTTTCTTTGAGCAAGCTTTTCTCCTACCAAATTCGATATTCGACACTAATGCCTAAGGCAAATTTCTTAAGCAAAGGCGGATCATGTAGTGAACTGCATAAAAGAATCTGGCACTCTTTCCTTTCATTGACGAACCCACAGTACTGATGAAATTGGCTGTCAATTAACTTAATTTATCTACTTGCAGCAAATTAATTTGGACTGATCCTACATTCACCCTGATCTCAGATTTTCAATGATCAGGTCACATCTTTCAAGCAATATAAAATAGATGAGCTATGAGACACAATAAGATTAAACCAACCACACCTTTGCAGATCCCATGTCATTTCGCTTTGCAGCCTCCCTGATGGCTTTCTCCACATTCTTCTCTTCCCTTTGCACATCTGTGAGAATGAAAGCATAGCGAAATAAGGAAAAATTGATGGCCGAAATACGAGATTACTCAAGAACATGGCACAAAGAAGACTAACAATGCCACGGATAAGGGATAAGGAGGTTTGGTCCAACCCTCAATGGTAGCAAGAACAGCGTGCTAATTAAGTCACCATCTAACGGAGTTCTTAGGCAAATCCATGCCATCAGAAATATCCAACTTGATCGATCAGGAAGTTGTGCCCAGCCTAATAACGTTTATTATCCCACCCCATGTCGAAGCCTCGAAAGGCTTGATCGCGAATCCCCCTGAAGCACGGGGAAATGAGAGGGATAAGAGAGGAAGACGGGATCGGGGAGGAGGACCTCGGATCTGGCGGTCGAGGCCGCGGCACTCGTTGCGGAGGCGGCGCTGCCACTCGCGCAGCTGTTGCTGTGGGGTCGGGCGGGGCTTCAGCAGGCCCTTCACCTTCTCCATCGGCGCCGCCGGCCCGGGAACGGATCGAAGATCCCTGCCAATCCGGTGCAAACTCGACGCCGCGGTGGGCCGGCGAGTAAACGGTGAGCAGCGTAGGTCTCAAGATTCCAACCGTGTTTCGGCTGCCAGCTTTTTGAGGTTCTCGGCCAGAATTAAAAAATAAATAAATAACATTCCTCCAACAATGTTTCGGCAATGTAATGTTTTTATGTGTCTTTAATAGCTCAAATTTGATACTCCAGTTTCATATATTTAAAATTATTTTCTCTCATATGTGTATATATATATATATATTGGAAACTAGATGAAAACTTAGAAAACACGTTACCCGGAGGAAAAAAGAGATAAAAGATGAAATATCAAAAGAAATAAAAGATGAAATGACTAAAAATAGCAGGTATCAAAAAAGAAAAAAATGAAAAAATGAAAGAAAAATTTTCAAAATTCAATAAAGAGGTGGAAGAAAAGTTTGACAAATTAAAGGAAGAATATGATGCTAAATTTGAGCTCCCAAAAATAAATGCAATGGAGATAGGTGGCCACGGACAAGACCAAACCTAAAATACCCCTAATATTGATAGAATACTATCAATAATCCGAGCGTGAAAGTTCCAATTAATAGTTATACTCTCAATTATCCGGCCGTGGAAGACCCTCCAAAGTCTTCTAATCACATAGGATAAATTAAGACTAATCACACATCATTATCAGTAATTACATTTACTTATCCTAGAATATAATAAATTAATCCGCATGGCGCTCTTAAATATACTAAACTAATCATCGCGGCAAAGTTGTGCCAAGGTATGGGTAATTGTGCCAATCACTCCCATGTCTATGGAGTTTTGAGCTGCCCTGAATACGAGACAATCAAGCCCACGCTGAGGAAAAGACGATTCTTTACCATGCATGGGAAGCCTCGAAGTTATCCATAATCTCCGCCGTCGAACACCTCAATGTTGTACAAAATTCAACCCCCGAGCAATCCATGATAAAGCAACTAAATAAGCGGTCACGGTGCACCTTTCGCAGCTATAAAAGGAGAGGACCGAGATCTGAAGAAGGCATCAGCAATCCACCATCCATCAGTTCAGTACTAGTACTAGTGAGTACCACCACCTGTAAAATAACCAAGTGTGTAACCATCTGTACAAAGCTTGCAGAGTAAACATTCCCCGGTCTTTGTAAATTTGTTTGGGGTTCTCGAAAGAGAAAACCATATGTAAGTATGTTTGTTTAATGGAGTAAGTTTTCTTTAAGTTGTCTATTGGTCTTGATGTGCGGGTTATGTTTTTTATGCTAGGGACCCTATAGGTGAAACCTCTGGCTTTAGTTCTCGTTTAGGCCTTATGTCTAACATCTGAGAGAACCTTGTCGCATAGAAAAGTGTTCCTTTCTGCTAAAACTACCTGGGGAGACGATAAAAAATTTAGCTCATATAGTTAACGACTAGGGACGCTTAAGGAAAATATAACATGCTCCAAAAAACTAACATACGATAAGTATGATGAGTACCGAGTAGAATTTTACAACCATCTGCAAAACCCGTCCGGCTGCGTTGTAGGCCTCACCAACCTGCAAAAGATCTTGAAATAATTTAAAATTTTGTAAACAATAAAAATAAAATCATCAAAAAATTAACATTAATTAATAATTAATTAACCACAGTTCTAGCACAAAGAATATTTCTATAACCAAATATCAACAAGGATAATTTTTTTATATCTTTATTCTTGTTGATATTTCGTTTGTTGATATTTCGTTATAGAAATATTCTTCTCCTGCGCTAGGATTATGGTTAATTAATTATTAATTAACATTAATTACTTGATGATCTTATTTTTATTGTTTACAAAATTTTTAATTATTTAAGGATCTTTTGCAGGTTGGCCAGGCCTACGATGTAGCTGAAAGAGTTTTGCAGATGGTTGTAAAATCCTAGTCGGTACTCACCATACTTATCGTATGTTAGTTTTTTGGAGCATGTTATATTCTTCTTAAGCGTCCCTAGTCGTTAACTATACGAGCTGAATTTTTTATTGTCTCCCCAGGCAGTTCCACCTGAATGGAACACTTCTCTACGGCACAAGGTTCTCTCATATGTCAGACATAAGGCCTAAACGAGAACTACCGCCAGAGGTTTCTCCTAAAGGGTCCCTAGCATCAAAAACTCAACCCGCACATCAAAACCAGTAGACAGCTTAAAGAAAACTTATTCCATTAAACAAACACACTTACATATGGTTTTCCCTTTCGAGAACCCCAAACAAATTTACAGAGACGGGGGAGTGCTTACTCTGCAAGATTCGTACAGATGGTTACACACTTGGTTATTTTATAGGTGGTGGTACTCACTACTACTGAACTGGTGGATGGTGGATGCGGTTCTTCGTGCTCTTTGGTGATCTTCGGATTGCCGATGCCTTCTTCAGGTCTCGGTTTTCTCCTTTTATAGCTGTGAAGGGAGCATTGTGACCGCTTATTTAGTTGCTTTGCCGTGAATTCCTTGGGACTTGGATTTTGTACAGCTCAACGTGTCTAGTGGTGGAGATTATGGATAACTTCGAGACTTCCCATGCACGGTGGAGAATCGTCACTACGATGATTAATTTAGTATATTTGGGAGCGCCATGCAGATTAATTTATTATATGCTAGGATAAGTAAGTGTGTTTATTGATAATGATGTGTGATTAGTCTTAATTTATCCTGATGATTAGGAGACTTTGGAGGGGTCTTCCACGCCCGGATAATTGATAGTAACTATCAATTGGGGTATTTTGGTGGTTTATATGGGCCTTCCACACACCTTTAGTAAGAAGGAAAAGATGCTGATGTACACAATTTTAAGTTTTACATAAAAATAGAAGTAAAATTTAATCTTAAAAAACATCAAAATTGTGATTCAAGATCAAAGGTAGAGTGTATTGAAACATTTGGCAGAAACAGAAAACACTTTATTAGTGAAAAAATAAAAAATCTTTCGGGGGAAATCACACAACCATTACTATTACCAAAAAAATTTCATTCCTAATTTAACGCTTTGATTCACTCATTTGGCCATCATTTTGATGTAGAATGTTTATTTATTCTATATTATTATCACTTGTGAGAGAATAGATCCCCTAACAATTTTGAGATTTCTAGTCAGTTTCCTGATTTCTTGCCACTACATATATCTTCTGCATGAATTAGGTTGGGATTTTACGGGCTCCTTTGGCAGAGCTTTTAGCTCTTGATTCTCAGGTAGAATCAAGGGAGCTCTACCAAACGCGTTTTTTTTAGAAGAAGTGATTCTTAGCTGATTCTGTGTGTCTGATTTTGTGAAGCGATTCTCTTAAATAAACTAAAGGGCTGGGAGCTGAAAAAAATAGCTTCTCCTGATTTTGTAAAATGATTCTCTGTCCTGATTCTAAGAGTTTATCCTAAAGAATCAAAGAGAATCATTTTCAGTCACAGAATCACTTCTCAGAAGAATCAAGAGTTAAGAGCTCTAACAAAAAGACCCTACATCTACCACACTGCTCAGCCCTCTTCATTGCATTGTCTTCCATGCACTGGCATATTGGCTTCTCTGTGACGTCTTACAGGTTAACACTTCCCTTTGGAACAAAGAAATTTCACATGAATTATACAGAAATTTCACATTAATCAGTTTAATTTTATACAAAAAAGTAAGAAATAGAAAAAAACCTGTGTTCTAAAGAAGGCTTAACGGTGGACTACATGTTGTTTGGTCACGAAGATCATGATTTCAACGCTCAGACTCGTTTAAGCTCGAGTGGCTAGCGACATGGTGGGGTGCCGATGCTACCACTACTACGAAAAGACCCTTCAATATCAGATCATAAAGTTCTGCAGTGTCAGTCAAATTGTGCGACACTCTTTATACGACACTGCTGTAAACGGTAATCAATATCGATCCGTAGAAACCGATACTGAATCAAATTATCAGTGTCGGTCAAATGACATCATCTAGCCGACACTGATAGTAGCGTCTTCAGTGTCGATCAGGATGGCGACAGCGTGACCGACACTAGCAATAACAACAGCAGTGTCGATCGGCATAATATCATCTGACCAACACTAGTAACAACAACAGCAATATCGGAGGCATGATATCATCTAACCGACACTGCTATTAGTTACACCAGTGTCACTCTCTTGACGCTGCCATTTCCACTGTTGTTTCAGTTATGTTGACGTCATGCAACCGACACTGCTCTCACTATCAACAGTGTCGGTTTCAAGGATGTCAATTTTGTCAACATTGTTTACAGGACTCTCATGTTATATATTATGACGTCACGTGGCCGACACTACTTCTTGGATTAGGGGTGTCGATTTTTGTGACGTCACATAACCGACACTTTCATATATTTGAATAAGAGCCATCTGAATAACACAAATCAAATGCAAATAACAGATTAATAAAATATATTGACAGAGACAATATATTCAGAAAGTAAATGTTTAGAGTCACATATGTACATAAGTTCATCCAATGCAGCAGCTTAATTTACACATATACATGAATATACATACTTCACATTGAACTAACAACTAAAAATTTTATTTGCTCGGCCAACTCGGGTCTTGTTCATTAATTCTCTTCTACCTAGCCTCAAAGTTTCGCCGAATTAGTTTAGAATTGTTATATTTTTTGCACCAATGAGAAAGTTCTTCATATCTTTCCACATCACCTAATGGGTCAAAATACTTACGCATTGGATGAATAAACTCATGCATCATGAAGCGGATCATCCGAGATGCAATGTCATAGAGTGTGGCTTCATCGTATTGGCTTATTTGCATTTGCACCTGCTTGTCTGGCTGCCAATATTAAAAATATAATTAGTAATTACTAAAATGCAAATATCAATACAGTGTGAAAATGCATATAACAATATTAGTAAAACTTTAAGTACTTACATTTTTTTATACATAATCTTTCTCGGGCAATGTCATGTATTTTTTAGAGGCAGCTTCTATGTATTTGCACACATAGTAGCCACAATGCACACTGCTATGAGCCTATTTTGCACACTTTGGAAACAAAATAGAAAGGTTAAAAATCTCAAAGATATAGGCAAAAATATAGTGATATAGATTATTGAATTATGGTGTAGTAGTAGCAAAAAATGTGTTCTGTACGATAATTTTTCTTTCCGTTTTGCATGGTGTTTTCCTTCAAGCTCGATGTTGAACCGGTAAGCGCTGTCACCGTTGAGAAATATTGTGTCATGATTATGAATATTATATCACTAAAGAATTAAAATAATATTAGAGGTCATTACGCATCAAGGACTTGCAAGAAATTGTTGTAGGTGCTTTTCTCACGATTAAGGGAGTCCAATACCCATGCCTTCCCTAATTTTAGATATATCATGAAAGCAATCCAATGATCGCTATAACAAAAGTACATTAATCATATTAGTGTTTGAATTTATTAGTCAAAAGTAGGGTTATATAAGTGATAGAGGAAAGCATACTCACTCAAAGTTATAAGGAGCCATGATGCACTCCCTGTCCCGCCAATTGTACATGGCCCTAACTATGTAGGCTGCTACAGCATTCCTAGCATTTTTGACCATCAAATTATGATACGCCTTTTGGTCATTTTTCCTCTTGCCCTTCAAGTCAGGGTGGTCCATAGGGACGTTGATCGCTGATTGACTTATTGCTGTTGGGTTAAGGTACCCGACTTTCTTATCCGCAGCACATTGGAAGCACATTCTAAAAACATGAAACAATATATAGTCAATTATGGTGTTAATTAATAGTATGACTAATTATAAGGTTATTATTATTCAAAACACTTACAAGCACCATACGGTTATGAGAGTGGCATCCAATCTCTGAAGTCGATAGAGGGCATGTATGTCTTCAAATGGCACATTTAGATCCATTGACACAGTGCTAAAAAGTTCCCCAGAAATCTTAGCTTGGATACACTGAACACCTTTAGAACATGCTTTTAAGTACCACCCGTGAAATCTACGCATCATCGAGTCCTTCTCATTGAACATGACCGACACTATTGCTATTTTTTTACCGAAATTGCCCTTCCCCTTTCTTCTTTTATCCCCGCGCGCCAGCATCCTCTCCATTCTCGCTCGCTCTCCTGGTCATCCTCGTTCACCATTGCTCGAATCTCGCTCGCTCTCCTGGTCATCCTCGTTTCCCATTGCATCTAGCTTGGATCAACGTTGAGGGGAAGTGGCGCGGGACCATGTCTCTGGCGTTTTCCCACCGATCTATGTCAGAGCATAGGGTTTTATCTAGCTTGATGAAGGCTGCGACATCTCAGAGCCTGGTGACCAGCTTGGATGTGTGGCAACTCCCCCTGGTTGATTCTTCAAAGTGTGAAAAGCGGGTCATTAGGCTGCAGAGCAAGAAGGCCAACACGTACGGTGAATTCTTCTTCAAATGCGAGGAGAATCAACAGGTGAGGGTTCAATTCTGTTCTGATTTGACTTGCTTTAATGCACCTGTTCTTTAGAATGCTTTGAATCTCATTTTAGAAGTGGGAAAAAGACTATAGGAGATGGTTGGCTGCAAATGTGCCCCAGCATGTTCAGGTTCCATCAGAGGAAGAACAGAAGGAAGCCATTGTTGTGTCTGTGGAACTAGCAAACTTGAAGCTTGAAATTGCGCAAATGACTTGTGAATTAACTGAGTTGAAGCATGTGATCGAGTAGTTGAGCACAAAGATGAAGGCAGGAGTGCTAGCTGATGAAGTTTGTGTCATCACTGTTTTAGTTGGTCGTATAGTAGGACTATTGGTGGCAACCCTGTTAAAGTGGGAGAATGTGAGAAATGTATTGTGTTTCAGACTCTTATTTCTGTTTGAATTATGAAATTGCATCAATGTTGTTTGGTTCACTGTTTCAGTGCCAAACATGTTCCAGTTCATTTTAAAGAAAAATAGAAGTTACGTTAATGTTGGTTTCTGCTGACGTCATAATTGACCGACACTATTGCTAATTGTAATGTCAGTTTCTGTTGACGTCATACTTGAACGACACTATTGTTCATTGTAATTTCGGTTTATACTGATGTCATACTTGACCGACACCATTAGTATTCATATTGACCGTCACACCATATTGACCGTCAAAACTCTCGGTCCCACAGGAAGGATCCAACTAGACCGTCGCTCAGTGAAAACTAGAGCGTCAGAAGGTAAATCGCTCAGTGGAAACTGGAGCATCGGAAGGTGAATTGCTCAGTGGAAACTGGACCGTCACCCTAAGGGCTATAAAAGGGGTCGCAACCATCTTTCGAACCATCTTCATTTTCGTGTTCTCCATCTCATCTGTTTCGAACCATCTTCATCTTCGTCTCCAATGGCGTCCCAGAGATTGCAAGAGCTTGAGAGGCAGGTTCAGGAGTCGGAGGCACGACTCATCAAGCTTCGTCAAGATCTTGACGATATGCGAGTGTCCCTCTGATTTCAAACCGACATGGCATCGGACTCTTCAAGAAGATGAACGGTGATGTGATGAATATGAAGTTGGGTCGTATGGAGCTCCCTTTAGGCCAAGGGGGTCTCCTGCCCACTTCCTCCACGCCATGGCTCCTCTGAAAGTGATGTTGAGTTGGCTCCCTGAGAAGATGGAGTCGGAGCGCTGTGATCTGGCGCAGACAGTTGCGGACCGCATACTATCTGCGGTAAAAGTATGCCAGCCTAACTTTCTCTTCGACACCCTAGTTCAGCTGGTGTCCCATCGCGACGCGGCGACCAAGGAGGCAGAGGCGACCATCAAGCGCTTCTCCACCAAGGTAGCCAATGCAGCTGTTCTGGAGGAGGAGGAAGAGGACATCGACATGGAGGACTGGACATGGAAGACTAGTTATTATAAGTATTAGTAGTAATTTTATAATTTTATAAATATTATGTTTACAAGTTATGTAAATTTATAAATATTATTAGTAGAAGTTAAAAGTGTAATCTCAGCTGCAAAGTCGGTTTGTCTTTTTAATATCGGTTTCTACTGACGTAATACATGACCGACACTATTGCTCGTCGTAATATCGGTTTTCGCTGACGTCATACAAAAGCGACACTATAACTCATTGTAATGTCGGTTTCCGCTGATGTCATATCTGCCCAACAATATTATTTGAGGCAACTTTAGTCCCACCTCGACTATACTTAGGAGTATCTACCAACTTATAAGCTCTAGCTTTCTATACATAGATATGAAAGCGTGTAAACTGTATGACAGTTTGGCACTTGAGGTTGCGCATAACTTGCGTAATCTTCAGTGCGAACCTAGTCAAATCGTTGAACATTCTTCTTTTTATATTATATAATAGAAATAAGTTACGTAAATTTATATTAGATATTTTGTCATTTTATAAATAATAATAGTAAAAGTTAAATATTATAAGAGTCTTGCAGGTTCTGTAATTTTATAAAAATTTTACTGCAAGTTAAATATAAAAAGAGAGTACATGTATATGGACAGGTTTTTTAATTTAATAAATATTTTGGAAGAGAGGGAGTATTTTGGAACGGAGGTGGTAACGTTTATGTCGGTTTCTGCTGACGTCATACCTGACCAACACTATTGCTCATTGTACTTTAGTCCCACCTCGTCTATTCTTGCAAGTGTGGACCTATTTATAAGATCTGACATTTTGTCTGTGTCGAGTGAGCATGTAAACTATATGTTCAGAATGTTCATTGCACGGCCAGCAATGTGCAGTCTAGATATATTGTTGTACTTTCTTTTTTTCATTATATACAATATATGAGATAGCTGTGTCGTCCTGACCTACGGCACCAAAAACCGATACTGTTAAAATATACTAGTTTCGGTTATTATTGACGTCAGCAGGACCGACACGGATAGGTTAATTATCAATGTCGGTTTTTATTAGATCACGTTTGTCCGATACTACAGTGTTCCTTAGTGTCGGATGTGGATGAAGTAAATAATAACTGACATTTGTGTCGTATTCTGTAGTATCGGTTGCTAATGATGTCTACTGTAACCGACACTGTCATTTTGTAGAATGATGTCACTTGTGTCCGATACTGTTGCGGTCATAACAGTGTCGGATTGTAACGTTGAGAGGCCAGCGGGACTTGTTAGTGTCGGCTGTTACGTTCGACCAACATTGTTATAATTTTTTGAGTGACACCGTAGCCTTATTTTGCAGTAATGTACGCAGGGGTATGGTGGCAATGCAACATGAACGATGGTAATGCAACATGAACGATGGTTGGTGGCCGCATGACAAATTGACAAGGCAATAACCAACGACCACTAGTCCAAGGTGCAAATGCGGCTGGTTTGTAGTAGCTGTGGCGGCTGGAAATTTGGATTAGGGTTATAGTCCCCTCTTCTCAGATTAGGGTGAGCATAACTCGTTCGTAGTTGGAAAAAGGATAACTACTGATTTATGGAAATTTGAATTTTTATCCAAAGGCAAGCATTGAGTTTTATGTTGTGCATCTGTGTTACTTCAGAGATCCATGGAACAAATTGAGATTGGTTGTATTTGGTTTTTGTTTTCAAAAAAGAAATTATACAATGATTTTTAGTTTTCTAAATACAATTTCAGTTTAAATATATAAAAGATAAGTTCTAAGGAGAAACATTACCCTGGAGAGGAATGCTAAAGCCTGAAAGCTAACCAAGAGCCACGTTACAATCAAAGCTATCAAGAGCATTGTCCTAGGACAAGTAAATCCTCTAAGATGCAGAAGGATTCAAAATTTTTCCATAATTTCTATAAATAGATGTTTCAATATTCTCCTTTCTCTTTTGCGCCAGGATTTTTCACAGAATAGAGCAATTGCAGACCAAAAATGATTCTTGGTTTCAAAATTGCTCATGTTGAGAAGCACACAGGATTGACATAACTACTCTTTTAACTTTTGGAATATCCAGGCAAATGCTCCGAGATTCTTCTCCTCCGCATTGGGTGCTACCTCCCTCCGCTCACCCCTTTTTGGCTCTAAATAAGCCAATTTCTTATTTAGAATACCTTATTGCTCGTAGATTTGTACCTCAATTTTTCTTCTCCACCACCCCGACTATAGAAATCCACGTCACCCGAGGACGGCGACGGCGGCGCCCCGCTGCCAAAGCCGGGCAGAAGGCGCAGGCGGCGAGGGCGAACAAGAGATTCGGCCGCGGCGGGAGAGGATGGCTGCTCCAACAGCGCCGCGCCGCC
>BCLG01000264.1:1244-61383 GCA_001602295.1 Zoysia matrella | reverse complement strand
CAAATGCTCTGCTCCATAACTACTTTTTTAACTTTTGGAATATCCAATCAGGCAAATGCTCTGCCCAAGCCACCTTTGCCAATGCACACCGAAACAATTAGAACATTCTCAGATTGAAGGCATTCCTTCTTTTTTTTTGGTTTTCCTAATTGTGAACCGAAATTGACGAAATATCAATTGGTCAATGACATCATAGTATCATATATTACTGAAATAACAGCGTGCTTTACCCTTTCCAGTCATGAACAAAAAATTCATTTGACAGTGAATCTTTCAGCCAGAAAAAACAATAATGCTGATAGCCAATGACAAAATTTCAAGAGACTATACCAACCCTGTGGAACGTTTAACAATTTAACAGTTTTCCATTTCTAACGTTGAGACTAATGTGGCTGCTAATCTGTAGTTTCTTTGCTTCTTCAGGTGATCATAACTTCTGGGATGAGGAAGGCGGTCACATTTTCTAACAGCAAGGTGAAAAATAATCCGCGGTTCAGCTAATCATAGAGCCCTTCTTCATGCCATATGTCAACCAAAAAATCAACCATCTCCTACACAATTCTGCAAGTTAGAAGCTAAAAACATGAATAATTCACAGAACAACAAAGCAATAGTTCTGGGATCTTACAGATAGTGGTATTGGTTGAGGAAAATGCTCACTTGTCGACAAGAGATCATCATATGTTGTGCACCAACTGAACCCAAGAAAAACAGTTAGGAAAATCAAGCTGATTTCTAACAAGTTAACTGGCAGGCTACCCTGAATCAAGAAGATATCAAGCCGGGATGAAACATAGTTATGTATATGCTTTCTTTAGTATAAACTAACTATTAGCTAAATACTCTGATATTTTGTTAAAATATTAGTCAGAATAGGTACATGCAGTGCTGATTATGTGACAGATTTATAGTTACTTTCAATTCAGCATGAAACTAGCTAGGGAATAAACAATAATGCCGGTTTTTTTTATATATTTCGGCACCAACTACCAAGAAACTGAAGCAAACCATGCAAGCACTAGTTGGGTTCATTACAATGTTTTGTAGAATGATTGGAACTAATTTGGAGATAAAATGCCTTGAGAACTACTGCCAAATTAGAGAACTTAGTAAGCACTTGCCCAAATCCATGAGGACCACTACAGATTCCCAAACCCCAGATTTCAAGTTCTAATGATATTATGATTCATGCAAATGAAAGGTGATCAGAAACCTTATTACTGGCTCTCGAGGTGCACTTTTTGGAACTTTTGCCTGATGACCAACCCATTGCCTTCTCATCTCAGCCCAATGCTCAGCAGCTGCAGGAAAATATACATAATCTGTCAGCACATACCTTTCTGGTACCCGTCAAATTTAATTCATCTGAATCCCTACAAAAAGAAGGTACCTTGAAGAAATTCACAGCTAAGAAACAATATTCTATGAATTGGCAAATGGGCCTCTAGCTGTGTTGGTTTGTTTGCTGCAGTAGCACTCAGATCCTAGGTTCAACTCCCCGTGGCTGTCCCACACCAAAGCCCAGGTCATTGATCATTCTCACATGAGCTACAGTGATGCTGTGTAAGGGTGGGGCAAAGGTTCAGGTTTTTCTCAACCTGCGTGAGATTCTTCGTAATGCAATGCCCAGGGTGTCCCCCCCCCCCCCCCCCCAAGGTCGAGTTTTTTTTTCTTTTTTTATTGTAGGAATTGACTAAACAATATACCAGATAAGTTACATCATATTAAATTACCATAGTAGTACCATTCAAGAGACAAAAACACAATGTGAGCACAGCACACGCTGATAGCAGTACAATAAACAGTATGATTTCATCAGACTGAATATTGCATTGCTTTACAATTTAAAATATGAAAACCTGCATAAATAATACTTTAAGATCGAGCCTGAGCTACCTTTCTTGAACTACTGACTACCCATGAATAAGTATGGAAACATAAATAAAATTTATCAATGGGGGTGAGTCACTCAAGATACTAGGTATTCATAATAAAATCATACCATGGTTGGTGAATGATGTATCTGTGCCATTTTCCATCGATATTTTCGAATCATTGACTATTGAGTTTGGAACTGAAGAGATATTCCCTTCAAGAGAAACAGATATGCTAGCATTATTCTCCATTGCTTCTGGTCCCAATTGCCATTGTCTTCCTTTTCCAACAGATGAATATCGAGACTTCTTTCTCACAGGTCCTTTCAAATTAGAATCTGGAAGTGGCTGAGATTGTCTTAAATTGCTAAGACAGCCACTGTTCTGCAGAAAGACAACATCAGATATGTTTGAGGCACGAATTGCCAAAATGGTTACATTGATGTCCTTTATAGATATAGAGAAGGATGTCTATAAGATGCTTTCATTGAAAGGATAGGATTATGATGTGATAGAATCATACTAAATTCTCATCTGAACTACTAAAGAGAAATAAGCCTTCTTTTTTGTGTATGAAGAGCACCTACCCCATATAATCTCAATGATGATGTCATGCAGAAATATCAACCATTGAGCACCTTAACCAAACCATTAACAAGTGAAGATGTTCTACTGACTTCCGTGCTTCAGATATTCATCTCACAGCTTTTTTGTTTCTGAGAAAAAAAAGCGAGAATGTTATGAAAATCTAGCTCAAACAAGGTACTAATGCTGAAGCAACAGAAGTGAGGACAAAATAAATCTGGCATGGGTTCTGTTGAGACACTTTCATATTAAAAATATGTAAACCAGACAACGCAGAACGGTGTTTCTTTTTTCCGAAAAGTTACTCGAACAACTCATCAAATGGACTTATGCCTAATGTGGCAATACGGCCACTTAATTTCCTCATAGACAGCATTCACAAGACCATCACGTCATACACTCACTGGGTACTTGTTTCAGCATCAAAGATTCAAAGTACAGAGATAATACTACACTGACACAGGAATGTCTATGGTGTGCAAAGAGGGCATGGTTATTTGGTAGCCAAGGCAGGGCGAACCCGAATGTATGTGATGTGCAAAGATGCAAAGCTGATAAACACAGTTTCAACTTGCACATGATTAACAAGACCATTCATCAGGGTACATGCTTACTGCTTACCTACAACGAGTTAGCATGAGAGCTATTAGCTGCATCTGACAGATTAGCAATACTGCAGCATTCCAAATCAACACTGGGCAAGATAAGGCAGATGCAACATGACCCTGATGCAGTGTATTCACTACCATTCATATTCGTCATTGCCATGCATCACTTGAATTCCGCATTAGTTTTCTGTCGCCAATTCGACAACATGTTTCCAGTCACAACAAATCTAACAAAAGCGGCGTAGTGTTTGCAAAACAAAAGGAACAAAATGGTACAAGAACCTCACGAATCATCTTAAGGCCAGTTCTAACAAGTCTGCAACAACGAAAAGAGGGCGCTGCAGCTCAAAATTAACGAGGTAGAAGCACTAAAACCACCCTAAACGGCGCCCCGCAAAAGATGGCCAATAGCAAGCCCGGGCGCTACCCTACGACTCAAAATCGCACAAAGAATCCAAGAAATCCGGAGACGGATCAGACCCATTTGCTGCAAGGCTGCAGCAAAGCGGCTAGGACCGTCGAATCCGACCCAAACAGCCGCAGGAAGGAAAATCACGCCGAAATGCATACGGGAAACGGGTGAAGTTGGCTTCGAACCTCACAATCCAGAACGGGAGATGAGCCAAAATCACCCCCTGCCCTCTCTCCTGCTGCTCCGTCGGAAGAAATAGAAGAAAGAGGGATTACGGCCGCTGGTGTGGACGGAACGGGGAGATAGGACGCAGGAGGGAGAGAGAGAGAGGAATTAATTTGGTCAAGGTATGGAGGATGGGTGGAATGTGGTAGGTCGCGCGTCGTCCGTGGACCGGATCCACGGACCTAACTCCACCGACCACCCCCTCTCCTCACTTCGGCGTTCGTTTGGTGTTACGCTGTCCGTTGATTTCACCAGGTGCGTGGACCGGGCGTACGCGCGCACGAGCGCGGAGGGGCTCCACGGAGTCGGGAACAGACAGGCGGAGAAAGCAAAGGGGCCCCGGCGACCGTCGACGGGGGCTCGTCGGGGCAAAAACGGAAATGACGATGGTTTGACCGTCGTGCAGGGAAGGAGATCCACTCTTGGCCACCGACGCCAGGGTTCCCAGAACTGTAGAAAACGGGTTGGTTTTCATGTTCACTGTAAACTAGGATTTTGACTTGGCAGTATAATATATCTCGGATGCTTCTAGACTCACAAAGGCCCAGCTACAGGTCACAACTCACAGGCTGACTCGCAGCCGACGAAAGATTTATAAATTAACCACCGAGACGACAATCCGACCTTAGGGGTCGGGAGCACCCAAGACCACCGCTTTCAATACTTACGTCAAAATCATTCGAAGACACATGCCCGACCATGACAGGTCGGAACCGGATGATAACAGGATTTGGCCGCCCCTCTGAGGGCCGACCGCCGTCCCACCGGTCAAATTTGACAGACACAGAGATTTCTGACGACGTACAGCAAGAGGTAAAGCTGCTCAGAAAGCGATAAAATAACCAGCAAAACGGTAAAGCAATTCAGAAGCAAATAAAACGATCTGGGCGGTAGGTAAAGCATCCCGCCAGACGGTAAAGTCAATCGGTAAAGCTACATTTGTTTCTCAACGATGAACAGAAGGAGGATCGAAGGATACCGATCGTCTGCTCTGACGCCAGCTAGCGTCAAAGAATCAAACTCACAGAATACCGTGGCCTCACCTGTTAGAGGGTTATTCGATTCTATAGACGTCAAAGCTATGTAATCCCGGTCCGACCTATATAAAAGGGTACAAGAGGTGTTAGTTGACAGGTCATTCAGCTCTAGCTATTGCACACACCCCTCACGAGTGTAGGGGTTCCTCTCTGTGTAAGAACCTTTCACCATTGTACTCTTGTTGTTAAGTTCATACGATCCACTCACTCTTTCTAGATGTAGGATATTACGCATCGATAACGGTTCGAACTAAATTAAACCTCGAGTCTTTCGTAGATTAGGTCACCTCAAATACGAAGAGCGCACCGATACTCTTTTCGATTATGTAAATTTTACTGTGCAAATGGTCATATAAGACTCTTTTGCATTTTAAGAGTTTTAACAGATTTAATAAAATTAAAATCTAAAAACAAGTCGAATCAAACCGATTAAAAATAAGTCAACCCGATAGAAAACTAATCAAAATGATTTGATTTCAGAATTCAAAACCGAAATACTGATTGGTACACTATTAAAATTCATCGATAATCTAAAAAACCAACGATTTTTATTCTAAATTTTTATATTGCATTGTAATGGTTTTTGTGACACTACTAAAAAAATTTATCCTAACACCCTCATATAAAATATAGGCGGTTGACAATTTTTAACTGTTTGTACTGATTAAAAAGTGGGCCTAACAGTAGAATCGCTTGCGAAAATAAATTAGTGCAGTCAAACGTCTTGAAAAAAATTAGTGCAGACAAGTATTTTAAATAATAGCTGCACTAATATTTTTATTAGTGTAGAAGAGCTCCTAAAGAGATCCACTGCACTACCTAAATTAGTGCAGACGGTGCGGTGCGTATTGAAATCTGCGTGCAGTGGATACAAAATTTTTTAAACAAGTTGCGCGGTCCGGCCTGTCACGCCTCTCCCTCCACTCTGTCCCATTATCAAAGAACGAGCGCCTCCCACTCTCGAAGCATCCAATGCTCCCACTCCTCTCTCTCTCCCAGTCCCGGACCTTCCGCACCACCTCGCTCTCTCTCCAAGTCCCGAAGCCTTCCGTGCCGTCTGGGCCTTCGGCACCATCCGGCATCCACGCGTCGTCTTCGGCCTCCTCCGGCGCGTCATCGACCTCCTCGCTCGCGTCGTCCGCGCGCCGCCTCCCTCCTTCCCGTGCGTCGTCCGCACGCCGCCTCCCTCCTCGACGCGGCGCTTCCTCGCGGGGACCTCAAAGGCTGCACGGCGCGGGTGCGGGCGGCGGCTCAGGTGCAGGTAGGCTTTTTTTTTATTTCTCTACACCCCTTTGTGCAGGGGGTGGATCTAACTGTGCCGCTGCATTAAAAATGTTAGTGCAGCCGGTGAATTTAAGAGATCTACACTAAGTCTTTTAGCGTAGCCGGACCAATTAAACGCGTGCACAAACAGGCGATTTGCACAGGCTAATTAATGACAGCGAAAGTCGAAACCGGCTGAAAAAAAAGTTCGGCTTGTAAAAATCGTTTTTCTAGTAGTGTGGTTTCTAGAAAAATTCCTAGCCAGCGGTATCTGTGACTCCAGCGGTAACTCGAACCTTACTCGATGCTCATCCGTTCACTGCTCAGGATCCAGTTTCGTCGTGCAACCTATGCCTTTTTCTACTTAACCACTTCACTATTAATTTAGTCCCTATGCCTTGAACTATATAAAACCATCTAAATAACTTTTTAAAATGGTTCTAAAGTTAGTTTTGCCTTCGTGGAAGTATACATACTTAAGTATACATATTCCTCTGTTGCTAAGGGCTGGTGTGTTTGGTACGGCTCTGCTTCACATAGAGCAGTTCTACATCAAAACTTTGTGGTGAAGCTACTCTGCTGTGGAATTAGAGTCATATTTAAAGGTGTTTGGCTAGATGGATGATTTAACTTTAGAAAAAAAAAGAGTTTATTAAGTTAATTGCCATTTATACCCTTCGTTACCTTGAATATGATGTGCAATTATATGATGCTATATTATTTTTTTAACCTTGTTCATTTGCTCGCTTTTATCAGTACTCTTCGTCATTTTTTAATAATATAAAGCTGATGCATGCATCACCACCTAATTACCGAGTCTTATCTCACAACACAAGCAAGTAATTTTTCTCAATAAAAAATATAATGTGTCTAAAAAAGTTTTGAATTGTTCTTATTATATGACTGATATTGATTTCTTTAATTCAATATTGTCATACCATTGCTCATAGGTACTGTTACGTAAGCAAAACCACATCGAAAACTATTTGTAGAATTATTTAGACATTTTTTTGTAGTTCAAGGTGTAAAATATCTTGTTATATAATTGAGAGGTTGAAATAGACTAACATCAATATTTGATGGGTGAAGTAGACATACACATCCCAATATTGTTTAAACAGCTACTCCATACTGTTTTTATAAACATTGAGACAGTTGAGTTTTGATATTATCTTTGCCATTTATATTATTTAAAAAATTTCAAATGGATAAAATTATTATTTCTTTTTTAAATACTATTAACAATAGAGTAAAATATAACAAAATACTCCCTCAGTCCCATTTATAAGCAGTCCTAATTTTTCAGAATTGTCCGTGTTCTTGGTTGCGTCCCATGCACAAGCACCGTCTGCCTGCTTCATTTATAGAATAAAGAAAAGAATTATTTTTTAGTTTAAAAAAAGTAACCGTTGTTTTCCCTATCCCTTTCAAATTTAAACTTTTCTATATAGCGGTTGAAAATTATTTTTGATTCTTTAATGGGCTCTTTCATCGTAACGAATTTCAGAATAAGGGTAAAAAATATTCCCTCATCTGTCTCACCCTAAAGCATAGGTTTAAAGTCTGACCTAGGTTATTGGTCGTTCTCACATGGGCTATGATGCCACAGTGTAAAGGTGAGGTAGGAGTTCAGGCTTTTCTCGACCTACGTGAGAAGATTTCTTTTTAACTAAATACCGTGGGGTGGTCTTATCCTCCGCAGGTTGAGTTAAAATTTGCCCTTCCATCAATTTTGACCTCTAAAAGTGTTGGGATGAAATGAGAATTATCTCTCTAGGTGTTGTATTTTATTTCATTTTGAGCATTATTATTTTCTTTTTTCTTCATGGTTCGATAATATCATAAGCTTTGCTATGCGGTCTCATAGCTTTAAGCAATTTTGATGCAATTATCAACCCCAAAAATAATTTTTTGTGGGGCAACTTATGAATGTTTTCATTTGTAGTATGTCTCTGTCCAATTAAAAATTTATTTCTAGATTTGTTTGATTGTTTTTTCTTCTTCTCGTTAACCAATTATTTCTATAAGTTCAAACAACTTTAGATATGAATTTTATATCTTTAGATTAAACATAAAACATATTTTGTAATATATAATTGTATGTTAAAAAAATAATACACTTTATAAAAATTAGGTATAATAGTCAACATAGTCCCTCAACTATGGTCAGAATCTCAATTTCATCTCTTAACTTTCGAAAGGTCCAATTTAGAGAGGCTCCATCCCTACAACGATGTGGCTCCTTATATGGCATGCCATGTTAGCAGTGAGCACGCTATAGCTATGCTATATCAGCTTAAATTTCACTTTTAAATTTTAAATTATTTTTCCTGTAAACCGTAACTATGTTTTTGGATCTATTAAACCATCATGTTTTTTAGAATTACTGCAACAAAACAAAATAATGTATGAATATCTTTTCAATGTTTGGATTGTGTTAAGATTATATGTGAAAAATGTAAAATATATTCAATTTATGTAATGATATGTTAAAAAAGTTGAATTTTTTATGTTTCTAAAGTATTAACAACACATTATTTTCAATATTTGGATTGCATTAAGAGTCCATTTTGTTAAAATATAAAGGAATATGTAATAATGTAAGAACATAAAAATGTTATATAATCATATGTAAAAAACATTAAACATTAAATATAATATAACATATATATCAATATATGATTTTTTTATTGCAATAATTTTAAAAAACATGATAATTCAAACGGATCCAAAACAGAGTTATAATATGAGAGAAAAATCACTATGCAGCCACCTAAGATCGGGGCGAAACTGAACCAATAACCAAATTTCAATGATTAAATTGAACTTTTTTGAAAGTTGAGGGATAAAATTGAACTTTTGATCATAGTTCAAGGGCTAAAATGAGTATTAGTTGTAAAAATTATTAGTTAAAGAGAAAAAAACATTGTCAAACAAGAAATAGGTTTTCTATATGATAGACGGAGTAACTTGTAGTAGCCTTACTAGCGGAACACTAAGGCCTATTTGAGGGAGCTTCTCCCAGCATTTTGGTTTTCTGAAACGTGAAAAGCTAGTGACGCTCCCCAGACGGGCTAGCTTTTCACAGCCACGAAGCCGCAAAAGAAGCGATTGAAGGCCGATTGATTTAAGGTGCCGTTTGGTTTGATATAATGTAACGTAATCTGATTACAGCTGGTAACTAATTATGTTATAGTGTGTTTGTTTTAATCCCTCTGTAATCAAATGCCACTGTAATCGGATTCGGCATTGTTTAAACTCGTAACACCTCACAGTCCAGCGGTATCGATTTCCATCTCAATCCCTGTCTAAGGGCTGTTTGGTTTGTTACCTATATGTACCTTACTAAAATTAGGTGTTATCAAAATATAATTGTTACTAAATCATCGATGAAAAATTGTTGTTTGGTTCGTAATTTTACTAATTTAAGGTCAAATATGAAGATAAGTATGTATGGATTGCAGTATGACATGTGAGACCCATTTGTCATAAAATTTTCTTTTATTAAAATATACTTAAGTGAGATCTTATTTTGTAGATTAAATTGCAAAGAACAAAATGGTAAAATCAGATCATTATTTGGATCTGTAGTTTGAGTAATTTATGTTTAAAGATCAGTAGCTAAAAAAACTTTGGAATTCGCGCTCCCACTCTCCTCATGCCACGTTGCATGGAAGCTAGCAGCCAAAGGGCCAAAACCGTCGGCGAGAGTTTTCTTCGCCTGCACGTTGGCAACCTTTGCAGTGCAAAATTCCGTTGGCAACACCAAATTCTAATTGTTAAATCAAAACTTAGCAATGAACCAAGGCGTGCTTGATCGACGCCAGCATTCGCTTACCAAATTTTTTATTGCCCGCGCGCACCAGCGCAGTTTTTGGTCGGCGTTTGGATGCGCGACCGCGTATGCCAAAATTTGGCTCCCTCGTGCTGCTGCAGCTCATTTTGTTGCCGGCGTGCGGGCGTGACGCGGGCGAGGAATTCGGCCGCCATTGCGTTGGCGTGCGTGGGCGAGCCAATATTTGGCGACGTTGGCTTGGGTTGAATCCAAACGTACCCCAAATACAATCTAAATTTCTTTGGCTTACCAAAATTTGAAAAAGTAAAAGAAGGTAGCAAACTAAACACACCCTTAAACTCCAGCCATGCGCCTCCCTGCCCTCCTGCCGCTGCTGCCTCAGCTCCCACCTCCGATCCACCCTGGCACCAGACTGCGCCGCCCCATAGACCCGCCCCGGTGCTCGACCCAGCTACCGCCTACGCGCTTGACCGCGCCACCCAGGCGCCCACGCCCAGCTCACCGTGGACGGAGCTCAGGCCAAACACCATTGCCGAGGGTGGAGACGGGAGAACATGTGGACTGCTACGTCGGTGCACTGGTCGAGCTTAGGCGGTCCAAATACTGGCCGCCGCATAGATCAACGTCCACAGCTAAGCAACTGGTGTTAATAATAAGTCAGCAAAGCAACACAAGAATACGTGACTCATGGCTAGAGCTAGACGCAGCAGGGAAGGGCTGCGGAGCTCCAGGTGACTTATTGTGAAATCTTGCGCCCCTGTCAAATTCATCCGGATGAGATTTGTTGTTTATTTTCTTCTTTCAATTGCTTCACGCTGCTTAGCTGATAAATCTCAATCCATTACCGTTTTCATAGCTAAAACCAAACAAATCACATATTAGGTCATACCGTTTACCATACATTTTTTTTTTCATTACGTTTACAGAGTCCGAACCAAACACTACCTAAAATCGGAAAGCGACTCACGCGTTGCTTCCTCCAGCTTTTCACGTTCTTCTTTCTCCTCTCTCACCTATGTTGTCATCATGAGGCTGATGCCACGACGCCGTCACCGTTCCGCCGCCACCGTACTGACGCCGCTCACCAAGGCTATCTTCCCACCACTGCCCCCAGCCGCTATCCCGATGCCTTTGCCCCCACTGCCTTCCCGACGCTGCTGCCTGACCAGTCCAAGTTCCACCTTGGTTGTTTAGTGGGGTGAGGGCCAACTTATATGTTATGATCCGGCATGACTCGGTGCTGTTTCCATTGGATGAGTGACGGGGAAACTTGGGAGAGAAGAAGACCAGAGCATGAAGATAAGAAGATAGACTGGATAAAAGAATATTCTCTTCGTCGATAACGTGCTCACCTCCACTCGGTGCTGTTTTATACGCACCGCAACATCGTTTAACACTTACAAAGCACACACGCACAGGCCCACGGCCCAAACGCCGGACACCAGGCCATGACATCCCCCACTCCTTAAGATGCAGCTTGTCCCCAAGCTGCCGTTGACAGATGAAGACGTCGAAGAGTGTCAAATGCTCCCAAGTAGCCAAAGAAGCCGGAAGTCCATGCCAACATGTGAGATCAAGTGACTGAGAAACGGGGGGGGGGGGGGGGGGGTTTGAATCGGGTACTAACACTACTAGACCTTTTTCTTACTCTTCCTAAATTCTAGCAAAACTAGCAAACAACTCATAGCAAAAGATACTAAGCAAGAGCACAACTGAGAAGGAAACAACTAAGCTCTAGAAGGTAAGGAAACAACAACCTATCAAGCTAACAAGCAAGGCAACCGGCACAAGAGCTACTAAGAGACATTACAAAGCACCTAATCATACTACTCGCAAAAAGGTAAATGCGGTAAGTAAAGAGAGAAGAGATAGAGACGCTCAGCAATTTTTTCTATGGTCTCGAAAGGATGGCACCTTTTTCTAACCCTCATTGAACCACTCACATCGAAGTATCCGTCCCTCCTACCGTTTTTAAAACGGTGCTCCCAAAGGTATGCTTTACTTCCCGGAGTGAAGTCACCGACGACCCGACTGTAGCAAACAATACCCTCACGCAAAAGCAAGTCTCGGGACTACTTGGTGTCCTTTTCAAGCGGAAGACCCAAAACCGCTCATAAACTTGATGTTGTCTTACACAAGACTTCGGAAACTCAGACAACGACGCTTAATTGGTCTAGGCTATCATAGACCGAGAATAACAGGCTGAAGACACTCCTCTCAGCCTTTGTTAATCTCAGTAGCACTCAAGATCTCTCTAGATGCTTTCTTGTGCTTCTCTTTGGTGGCCTTTGGCTTTCACAAATGATCTCTCAGCTTCTCTAGCTGCAGGTAACCTCCACAACAGCTCTCCCAACAGTTTATATAGGCCCCAAGCCTTGAAAAGCCCATTGAGAGCCATTGCCAAAAAGCTGACTACTTTTTGCAATCACCGGACTGTCTGATGACTGGGATCACCGGACTGTCCGGTGTCTCCTGGTCTTCGACTGACAAAAACAACCTCTCTAAATCCATTCCATATGACATCGGACTGTCCGGCTCATACCATGACCAGACTGTCCGGTGACCGTCTCTTTTGGACTTCTAAAAACCTCTTCTGGACTTCTTTTGGCCCACCGGATTGTTCAAAGACGTCTTCTCTTTGAGTCCAAAGAGCACTCCCTCTCTGGACTCTGGCTTCTAGCACTCACTGGTCTGTCCAGTGACTCCCGCGGACTGTTCGGTGACTCTAGCTGAACTGCTTCTAGAAAACTGTCTCTCTAGAATTCTGACTTCGGCTCTCACAGGACTGTTCGGTGACACCAGCGGACTGTCCAGTGATTTTTCAGATGTTGAAACTTTCCTTCTTCAAGATCTTTTTGCTTCTCATTGTAACTTTTGACATCTTTAAGCTTTCACTGATCACTCAAGTGCCTCAGTGAATCTAGAGCATCCATACTCTTTAACACTTGTAAAACCGAGACGAGTGACCCAACCTCTCTTAATAGTATCGATTTTCCTATTCACTCAAGGCCTACAACTAAGCCACACACGGCTCTAAGAACATCCTTAGCCTTGGACATGCTTCTTCCTTGGAAAACCACCGAAGCTCCGAGCAATCTTGAGAAAACCAACTCGTAGAGGTGGAGAAAGATATTGATAGACCTATATCCAATGAGTTAGTTCATGGTTCTCATTCAATCACCAAAATCATTCATACCTTTGAGGGACTTCAATGGTCATGAAGCTAAAATAACCAACCAAAACTCGCCTTGACGTAGCATCACCATGTTTGATGAGTTTGCTGCCCAAACAAGCTGCTAGCACCAAGGAAGCGTCAGGAGTAATAACAGAAATATCATATTGTACACGTACTGTTGCTGGAGGAATATGACGCCTCAGTTGAGGGACATGTACAATGTCATGAATTTGTGAATGAGCTGGTAGATTAAGCTTGTAAGCTACTGGACCAACACGTCGTAGAATTTTGTATGGACCAAAGTATCTTAATGCAAGTTTTTGACAACTGGGTGGAGCCAGAGACATCTGCACATATGGTTGAACTCTTAAGTAAACCAAATCCCCCACTTCAAATTGCCTCTCTGATATGTTTATATCAGCCTGGGATTTCAAAGGTTGTTGAGCTCGCAACAATTCGGCCAGAAGCATAGCGGTAAACTCCTTAAATTCCCTGAGCCATGTTTCCAAGTCAGAATTGGAACAAGCAGCTGTATCAAAGATGCCAAAATGACGAGGAGGGTGCCCATACAATACTTCAAAAAGTGAATGACCAAGAGCTGATTAGTAGGTTGTATTATACCAATATCCAGCCAAGGGAAGCCATGCAAACCATTTAGATGGAGAAGCATGAACTGCACAATGAAGATATGTCTCTAAGCACTGATTCAAATGCTCGGTGTGACCATCTGTTTGCGGGTGATAGGAAGAGCTCAAAAGCAACTTAGTGTCAGACAGTTTAAACAACTCTTTCCACAGAATGTTGGTGAATATGCGATCTCTATCGGAAATAATTGCTTCTGGTAATCCATGCAGATGATTAACAGTGTTGAAGTACACCTTATGTTGAATACTACTAGTGAGTCTCTGGTCCCCGAGATGCATAAGACTGCGCTGGTCTGTTCTGATAATAAATTCCTGGTGATGTAAATAAGCACGTCATTTATACACTGCTAAAAGAATAGCTAAACACTTCTCATATGTGGATCTCCCTTGATTAGTGGTGTTTAGGCCCTGACTCAAATAAGCTATTGGATGGCCTTCTTGCATCACCACTGCTCCAATACCTACATTATAGGTATATGTCTCCAAAACAAACTGTTTTGAAAAATTAGGTAACGCTAACACTGGGGCAGAACTTATGGCGGTCTGGAGATATTCTGTGTATCTCTTGAGTCCAAGAGAAGATAACTCCTTTGCGCAGCAGCTGTGTTAATGGTTTACTAATAATCCCATAGTGCTTAATAAACCTTTTGTAATACCCTGCTAAACCAAGAAGTCCTCTCAGCTCTTTGATGTTTTTAGGTACTGGCCACTGCTTCCAAATGTTGCACATGAGTTTCCAAGGTAGGGCTGTATACCAAGATATTATCCATGAATACAAGCACACAGGAACGAAGAAGAGGAGCAAAAATTGTATTCATCATATTCTGAAATGTTGCTGGGGCATTGGTCAGCCCGAAAGGCATGACAGTGAACTCATATAAGCCTTGGTGAGTTCTAAAGGGTGTTTTAAACTCTTCACCCTCGACCATCTTGATCTGATGATACCCTGAGCACAAATCAATTTTCGTGAACCACTGTGCACCTGCTAGTTCATCCAATAACTCTTCCACCACTGGTAAAGGATGCTCGTTCTTAACAGTGTGTGCATTCAACCTTCGGTAGTCAACACAAAAATGCCATGAGCCATCATTTTTCTTGACTAGCAATACTAAAGAAGCATAGGGGCTAGTGCTTTGTTGTATCACTCCCTTGACAAGCATCTCCTGCACCTGTTTCTCAATCTCGGTCTTTTGATATGGAGAGTATCTGTATGGCCTAGTACTCACTGGTTGGGCCCCATCCACCAAAGGAATCTTGTGATCATGAGTCATTCGTGGTGGTAACCCTTGAGGTTCAGCAAACAAGGTGGAATACTTGGACAAAATCTCTTCAATAGACTGTGCGACAGTTGTATCTTCCATCGGAAAAATGGGAGTAACAGAATGAATATGCCCATTGGAAATAGTGTAGAGGTCAATACAGTGAGTGATAGCACTTTTCTTCAGAAGGCCTTGAAGTCCTTTGTGTGATATAGGAAGACATTGAGATGTGTCTTCTATAACACCCTGAAGTGTGATTTTGGTTCCTTTGTATTTAAATTTCATGATTTTCTTGGTCCAATCCATCCACATAGGTCCATGAGTTGCTAACCAATCTGCCCCTAAAATCATATCATAACCTCTCAAAGGCGATATTTTAGTATCCTGACAAAAAAAATCACCACTGTAACTTTTTTACCATAGCATCACAATTCATAAGACCTCCATCTGCTGCCTTATAATGAGAATCAGGAATCTGAGTGACAGATAACTGTAACTTGGGAATCCAATTGTCATTAATAAAAGTAGCAGCACGGCCCGAATCCACCAGAATGAGAACTTCTTGTTTTCCAATCATCCCTTGAAGTCTGATAGTGGGTCTTGGCACTTTAGCAGGCTTGTCAGTGGCTGCAATTGACATCAGTTCAGCTCCTTCATCAGAATAAGAATCTTCCTCTGCATTCTGAATATCTTGCACTTGCAGCATAGCAAACATTTCCTCAATAACCTGTAAAGGTACTTGTGTTGGACAGCTATGTCCCTTGCTCCACTAGTCACCACACTTGAAACACAACCCTTTTGTTTTTCTGTAGGCCAGCAAGGTACTCAACTTGTCATCCACCTTCGAAGCAGTCTCTTCAAACTTAGGATGGTCTTTGTGCTTTTCTGCTGCTACACCCGATTTCCAAGTGGCTCTAGAGGAGTGAGCTTCCTGCTTGAAAGGTCCTTTACATTTACTGCCTTCATTCTCTTCCTCCTGCAATAAGGATAAAGCACACACAGTATCTGTCGGCATCATATCCCCTGGGTACTTACGGCCCGGGGTTACTCGACGGCACAAGCTACAGTCTACGGCCCATCAACAACGATCGACCGACACTCTTTGTGGGCCGCAAGAAAGATCCCACAAGATTTCACGAAGCTCAGCCAAAGGGCCAGGTGCATCCATTCACAAGAACCACCCCGACCCCCATAGGGTCGGAGGCAGCGCAACGCAAAGGCTTGGCTGCCCGACGACCAAGTAATCGACTTATTTTTCGACCCCAGGGTCGGGCGACCAACCCGAGACAAGTCTTCTACCGGCACAGAGATTCCTGGCGACTGTGCAAGGCGACAGGGTGGTAAAGCAAACGGTAAAGCAACTTTGTCCCCCCCCAGCGCTGAACAGGGGATAGGCGAAGGACGACAGCTGGCGCCAAAGGACCGTCCGACGCCAAAGGATCACTTGGAGAACATTCTCGAAGATGCCGTTGGCCCCACCCGTCAGAGGGGCTTGATTCTGTGGCGGCCAAGTTTGGTGGCGGCCCCGCTTGTCAGAGGAAGCTCCATCTTGTGGGGACCAAGTTTGGCTGCGCCTCACCTGTTAGAAGACATCCAGTTCCGTGAACGTCAAGTTTAGTTGCGGCCCACCTGTCAGAAGACATCTCATTTCTTGTTGTAGGTGAGAGCACATGCACGAAGCATATCTTCTAAAACTTGATTCACCCTTTCTGCTTGTCCACCGGTATGAGGATGATAAGCGGAACTATAGAGAAGATCAGTATTCATGACCATATGAAGATGCTTCCAAAATTGAGAGACAAACTGCGGGCCACGATCTGAAACAATCTTCACTGGAACACCATGAAGACATACTATCCGGGAGAGGTATAACTCGGCATACTTGGCAACTCGGTAAGTGGTCTTGACAGGAAGAAAGTGGGTAGATTTGGTCAACCGATCGATAATGACTCAAATGGAATCATATCCTTGAGAAGTTCTTGGTAAACCAGTGATAAAATCCATACCGATTTTCTCCCATTTCCAAGATGGAATGGGTAAAGGTTAGAGAGCACCTGCTGGTTTCTAATGATCCACCTTGATCCGTTGGCACATATCACACTCGGACATATAACGCGCAACTTCACGCTTCATGCGAGTCCACCAAAAGAGCTTCTTGAGATCATTATACATCTTTGTACTTCCCAGATGCATAGAAAACATGGAGTCATGAGCTTCATCTAGGATTCTTCTCTTCAACTTTGAAATCTTAGGAACCACAAGACGTTTTCCAAACCATAAGATGCCTTGTTCATCTAAAGTAAAGCATTTAGCATCTCCAGCTTTCACCTTGTCTCGAAGAAGAGACATCCCTTTATTTCTTCGTTGGGTTTCTTTTATTTCTTCAAGTAGAGTGGATTAAAGTTAGATATTGAAAAGAGATCCTTCCTTGATTATACCAAGATTGAGTTTTCGAAACTCATCACAAAGAGAGAGAGATGGGCGCTTGACCGAAAGGCAATGACAATGTGCTTTCCGGCTGAGCGCATCAGCAACAACATTCGCCCTTTCAGGATGATAATGAACTTCTAATTTGTAATCTTTGATCAGCTCTAACCATCTTCTTTGCCTCATGTTGAGATCAGCTTGAGTAAAAATGTATTTGAGGCTCTTGTGATCGGTGTAGATGTTGCAAGTGTTACCAAGGAGATAGTGACGCTAAATCTTTAGAGTATGGACAACAGCGGCAAGCTCCAAATCATGAGTTGGATAATTCTTCTCATGGGGCTCCAGTTGACAAGAGGCATAAGCAACAACTCGGCCTTCTTGCATAAGCACGCAGCCAAGACCAATGCGAGAGGCGTCACAATAGACATCAAAACTCTTGGTGATGTCAGGTTGAGCAAGGATTGGTGCCGAAGTGAGAAGAGACTTTAAGGTTTAGAATGCATTCTCACAGTCTTCTGTCCATTCAAACTTAGAACTCTTCTGCAATAGCTCCGTCATCGGCTTGGCAATCTTCGAGAAATTCTCAATGAACCGACGGTAATACCTCGCAAGTCCAAGAAAGCTTCGGACTTCGGTGACGCTTTGCGGTTGCTTCCAATCAAGCACATCTTTCACCTTACTTTGATCCACAGCAACACCATCCTTTGAAAGAATATGACCAAGGAAAGATACCTTCTTTAGCCAAAATTCACACTTAGTGAATTTAGCGTAGAGGCGATGTTGACGGAGTTTTCTCAAGACAATCCGTAAATGATCAGCATGCTCTTCTTCGCTCTTAGAATAGATAAGAATATCATCAATGAAGATCACCACAAACACATCCAGCTCCTCAAAGAAGATAGAATTCATCAAGTACATAAAGTAGGCTGGAGCATTGGTGAGACCGAAAGACATGACAGTGAACTCATAAGACCCATAGCGAGTGGTGAAGGCAGTTTTTGGAATATCTTCTTCACGAATCTTGATTTGATGATAGCCCAACCTTAGATCAATTTTAGAGAAAACTCGAGCACCAGATAGTTGATCAAAGAGAATATCAATGTGAGGGAGAGGATACTTATTCTTGATGGTGACAGCATTGAGAGGGCGATAATGCACACACATCCTCAAGCTGGCATCTTTCTTCTGTACGAAGAGAGCCGGGCACCCCCAAGGTGAGGAGCTCGGTCGAACAAAACCTTTGTCCAACAATGTCTTGAGCTGCTCCTTCATTTCAGCCAGCTCACTAGGTGACATCCGGTAAGGTCGCTTGGAGATAGGAGCTGTCCCAGGTTCAAGCTCGATAACAAATTGAACATCGCGATCTGGAGGCATACCTGGCAACTCCTCGGGAAATACATCCGAAAATTCACATACCACAGGAATAGCAGCAATATCCGCGATAGTGCCTTCTAAGGCATAGAGATAAAAATCACCTCTATCAAAACAAAGAGTCAAACGACCACCACAAGGAATTTTGAGATCAACTGTACGAGGGCCACAACGGATGATAGCATCATAATGGGTCAACCAATTCATACCCAAAATGACATCCAACCCTTGGGTATCAGTGACAATTAGATTTGCAAGGAAGGTCTTCTCATTGATCATGATTTTGGCCGGAGAGACAACTTGGTTAGAGAATAATTCAGCTCCAGGTGCCTCAATATGCAGCGGTGAAAACATTGACTTACTTGATATGCTATGATGTATGATAAAATCTTTCTTGATAAAAGAATGTGATGCTCCTGAATCAAAAAGAATAACAGCTAGATGGGAATGAACAAAAAGTGTTCCAAGTAACACACCTGCATCTTCTTGAGTAGCCTCTGCAGTGATATGATTGATACGGCCACGTTTTGGGACAGGCTTGGCCCCTTGGCCTGGTGGTTGAGGAAGAGGCAACGACAGTCGATGAGGATTTGCCCCAAGATTCTTCGGTGGATAGGGGCATTGGCGAGAGTGATGCCCCACTTGATTGCAGTTGAAGCACGGGCCACGAACATTTCCACTTGGAGGGCCTGCGGGTCTTGGAAAGTTCGGGGCAGCACGCCTCACCATCCACACGGGCTG
This sequence comes from Zoysia matrella, assembly GCA_001602295.1. Classification (NCBI taxonomy): domain Eukaryota; kingdom Viridiplantae; phylum Streptophyta; class Magnoliopsida; order Poales; family Poaceae; genus Zoysia; species Zoysia matrella. The sequence continues at coordinate 41,966 of BCLG01000264.1, read as the reverse complement.
CGGTGGTGGTGAGTTTGGCGCCCGTAGAGGTGGGGAAAGGATGACAGGTGGACGCTGCTGCGAGCTACCATTTGTTGAAGGAGGTGGTCCTCTCTTCCGCTTCTTGTATTCTTGATGAGCCTTCCACTTGTGCTCCACGGTAATGGCAGTGCTCACCAACTCATTGAAATCTGCAAACTTGAGAGCGGACATCTTGTCTTGCATCTTGAAGCTAAGGCCTTCTTGAATCGCTCTTGCTTCTTTTCATCAGTGTCCACTTCATTGGGAGCATATTGGGACAGCATGTTGAACTCTCGAGAATACTCATGACCCATTATGTTGCACTGCTTGAGGTCCATGAACTCTTTCTTCTTGATGTCCATGAGTCCCTTAGGAATATGAAACTCACGGAAAGCCTTTTTAAATTCAGCCCATGTAGCACGTCAACGGGTTGAGAAGCAAGATAGTTGCTCCACCAAGCACCCGCCGAACCTTGAAGTTGATGGGCAGCATACATGACCTTCTCATGTTCTCCACACCGAATGAGATTGAGCTTTTGCTCTATGGTGCGGAGCCAGTCATCTGCCTCAAGAGGATCCTTGGCATGAGTGAAGACCGGCGGTTGGGTACGAAAAAAGTCGGAGTAGTCATCTTGCCGATCCACTCCACCACCCGGACGTTGAGCGGTGTTCTAAGCAATGATGCAGAGAAACTCATGCTCAGATTGGCGGTTCTCTTCCATCCGCATGAGCACATCTGCGAGAGTGAGGGCTGGTGGTGGCGGTGGGTTCTGTTCATTGCCTGCCCCACTGTTATCTCCATCCACTCTCATCCTGCCACCATTTTTCCGAGAGTTACAGATCAGATCAGATTTGATGGAAAGAAATGATCGAAAGATTGAAATATCGATCAAAACAAGATCTGATATAGGATAGCAGAATCATAGTTGAGATGGCATAAGAAAGATTTGCTAACCATCAATCAACAATAGGAGAAAGATATGACATGATATGATTAATATCATGAGAAATGCATGCACATGAACGATTCTCACATCGCAACACACTCCCACTAACTTAGCCAAGAAGAAAAACAAGTTGCAACAAATCTTAACAAGTTGTTATGGTGCAACCATAAGGTAGAAGAAAAGACACTAGGAAAAAGATGGAGAATAAACAGTAGCCTCCTTAATGCAATATTAATTTAGTTCTGTAATTAAACTTAGTTGAGTTGGCATATTTTAATTACTAGCTACCCTTGGACTCTAACGAGGTTCACTCTACTAACCTTGCTCTGATCCCACGCTGTGAAGGAGCCTTCCAAATCATATACATTATGACCAAGTACGTTGGCTAAACACGAGATGAACGTTGACACATGTCGACCTTACGGCACGCCACGTGTCAAAGGCCATTCCGAACTGCCAACTAAAAATACTCGATCATATTGCATATAATTCTGGTATTTCTCGATATGCATTTCAATACCCAAGATCAATATGCATATCGCTAAGCCACGTGTGTAACCACCGTCATCACAAGACCTATGTAGAGAGCCAATTTCAGAGTTTCATCGTAGGTTGTTTACATTACGTATTTACCACAAAAGAAAAGTTTTGGACTCAACTAAGTTCCTTAATCAGCAACATGAACAAGAGCGTAGCTAGATAAAGTATGTGGCTCTTGCTCAAGAGAACAATGCAGCAGAAAACCAACCAAAAGTCCTAAGTGCTCAGCCCCTAAGCACCATCTACTCCGGTCCATCACCGTATCCGGGAGGATAGAAGTACCCAAACACGAGCTCGTCCTCACCTGCAAGACTCAACAAGCAGCATCTTGAGTACGAAGGTACTCAGCAAGACTTACACCACTAAGTCTATTCAAGGAGTATGCACTTTGGCTTTGGACAGGAATAAGCTATAGGATAACATTTTGCATAAAAGCATTAGCTTTGTATAGTAAATGAATTGTAAACTTTAATATAAGTGAAACTATAAGGGCGACGCTACCATACTAACAACAAGGAATGAGTAACGGTTCATAAGCTCACATATCACAATATCCTTCAAACCACAACTAGGGAATCGTACCATGATGCTGCTGCTGTACCAAGGCTTAGTCATAACCGAGACTGTGGCAATTGGAATTGTTTTTACACCTTGTAAGGGAGTACATCTTTGCCCACACGCCACACGACCATCGGCCATACAACTCGTCAGAAGTAGGTAGTGATTCGGTGTGACAACCCATTCCAAATACGCTCTGACCATTTACATAGGCGTTTGGTCAAGGCGAGTTGGTCGCACTAGGCCCTCATGGGGGTCATCCCTAGCACCTCTTACACCCCCAAACTCGCAAGCCAAATGATCGCAGCTAGATAAGGAAGAAGGCTTACCTATCTATTATTTCAGCATGTGGATGTACAAAGAGTGCCAAGGACAAGGAACACTTCATCAGCCAATTCCCCCTAAATCACACCATAACCAACATTCATCTTTTAATGAGTATGGTCAATTCTTTCCAATTAAACCCCTATATCGCGCGAACAATGGTGACCTTCCATTGTTCGACTTCTACCGTTTAAATTGAAGCCACACTAAGCAATACCGTAAAACCAACTTCTAGACCTACCCAACTCCTCACAAGGTAGGGTGATAACAAGGAGCAAGGAAGGTAATGCAACAATTAGGATAGCAGATACCTTACCTAATACCCGACTAATGCAATCATATTATTTAACTGAACACAACCATTTAAGACATATTTACAAAGGGTTAATATATGCAGGATGCTTGCCTTGAGTTGCAGGTTCTTTGCTCTCAAACGCTTGCTCTGCTGCACCCTTCGAACCACCAACGTCACTCTCCGGTAGCTCACCTTTTAAACAGCAGAAGATGCACCAAATGAATGACATGACAATGATATGAAATGAGGTGCAAATACCATGAGAATTTGTAGACGTAACGTTCATTGAGTCATGATTGCAATGCAAAAAGAATGACTTGATTTGAGCAAGATTTGATCCAGAAATGAGCAAAACAGTGCAGCTGGTCAGAAAATAGTGATTATGACCTTTAATCATTATTAAATTAGAAACTAATTATTCTGCTCTGGTTTTGGGCAGGACGATATTTTTAATGTGTAGATAACAGAGAGAAGAATCCAATGAAACAAATTTCACAACAAACAAAGGTTAGATGATTTTTCTATGAATTTTACAAGGTGACAAGGTTGGGCTGAACCAGAGGGGTCGGACAGGGGGTTGGGAAAGGGGTCGGGAAAGGTCGAGAAGAGGTCGGGGAGGGTCGGACAGAGGTCAAAAAAAGTGGGACAGGTCAGAAAAGGGTCAGGAAGGGTCGGACAGGGGTCGGTAAAGGTCGAGAAGGAGTCAAAAAGGGTCGGACAACTAAAAAAGGGTCGAAAAGGGGTCAGAAAGGGTCGAAAAGGTCGGAAAAGGGTCGGGAAGGGGTCGAAAAGGGGAGAATGATCACTTTAGTGTTGAAAGTTGAGGTTCAGAAGCTAAATAGAGATATTAGAAGCGTAATACCTCTTAAAAACTCTATTTTAGGTGCTCAAAGTGACATGCAACAAGTTAGATGAAAGAATCATCTACAATGATGAAACCTAGCCATGGATGAATCTTGGGCTCACACATGGAGAACAAAATAACCAAGAGAAAGAGAATGAAGATGAGGAAAAGCTTCACCTCGGCGCTCAAAAGCTTGGAGAGAAGCTTGAGGAAGAGGGAAAGCTTCGGATGAAGTCTTTAAGGTTGAGATCGTCAATGGCGGAGCTCACCCGAGTTGAGGAAGATGAGCGGTTTCACGACGTCTCCGACGCCGATTCAGCTTGAAGTGGACTTGGAAAAGTCGTAGGAGAGGTCAGGGAAGCCTTCTCCTTGACTCTCGGCGATGAGGACGATAAAAATCGCCTCAGCTCTTGCTACCACAGTGGAGAGGAAAACAATGGCGGAATAGAGAGAAGAGGGCGAAATCTGATGGCTTTAAGGTTTGCTTAGACAAGAAACTCGATGGGAACAGAGGTAGGGACCATGGGGCAGCGAGTGGAGGTTCGAACAGAACAAACGGAATGCAACACGGGGCAAGGAACGGGTGCCACGATGCAAAACACGCGGCATCACTTCTCTGCAGCCTGTCGGGAGGTTGAAGGAGATAGAGGAGAGGCTGACAGGTGGGGTCATGATATTTTCTTTTTCTAGATTTTTTGGGACTGGACTCTGTCTCCTCTTCGATCCGCAATTTGACTTGGTTTCTGGACACAAAAATTTTGTTAGATTTTTCTGGTGATAGATAAAAGGAAGATGAATCCATTACCACTGGAATCACCGCCAACGAAGATATAGAATTCCAATGAAAATTCATCCAAGTTGACAGATTTCAAGAATTAAACGAATTTTTGAGGCATCAAAACAACACCTAAAAATTGGGTAAAAAAATCATGCAAATTCAAGGCATCCAGAGTAGTCATGCCAGAATTTTGAATTGACCAAGTGGTATTCAAGATTTTGAGAGTTGCTTCACAGTAAAAATTTAAATTCATTCAAATTTTAAATTTCAAATTTGAAATGCCATGATTATGCAATGCTTGTGCTAAATGATGCTTATGAGAATGACTTATGCATGCTGGGATGTTACACTGCCCGCGTAAGAGCCCTTCTGCCATTGTAACCCATTCAATCATACGTGAGTTCGTCGATTCTGACCCTTGGACGTAGGGTATTACACCTCGCGGTGGCCCGAACTAGGTTACATTCTTGAGTCCATCGCGGATTAGGCCACATCAATTAGGAAGAAGTGCACCGTACCCCCTCCAATTTACAAATTCGTACTGTGCTGGTGTACAAAAAACCGACAGTTGGCGCACCAGGAAGGGGTGCCCATGATGTGCCTCGCTTCGTCATCAATGGCCTCGATCTTTGCTCTGGTGGGAGAGGCTTCGGTCTCCCGCCTGCGCTTCCGGAGTTTCACGATCGACTTCCCTCCAGAAGGCCAGTCGTGGCGTGTCCCCGTCTTCACCACCAGCCAGGCGTTTTGCTTCGGAAGCCTGGACTTCATCGCCAACACCAACGACGAACTTCGTCTCCGGGTGTCGCGTGCCAAGCACACGGCTCGACATCGTCGAATTCGCACCGCGTTGAGTCATGACCCTTCGCGCAAGTGTTTCATGCTCCACGGCACGAGTGCTGGGGGTACTCCCCTAGGCGCTACGCCTGCTGGCGACACTTCGCCCGGGCATCGAGCGACAACCATCTTGGAGGCCCTGCATCACATATCGTCTGCCCAAAAGGCTCACTCCTCTCGACAAGGTGGGTTGCCGCCTCCGGCTACCGTTGATCTACAGAGTCGGGCCCGTACCACTTACCAGCAGATTATGGCGGCAGATACGCCCACCTTCGATTGCACGATCGACAATGTGGCGGGGGCCGCGAAAATCCTTCATGAGTCCGTGACCTCAGCAAACCCTATGGTCGTCGAAACCCATAGTTGTCTCTGCGCGTTTCTCGACGCTGCACTCCAGCAGCAAGGTACCGGGGTGCCTCCACCTCTGCCACCGTCCGAGGTTCGTAGCAGCCAACGACAGGGTGGTAGGACGGATCGTTCAGATCCTCCGCCTGCCACCATCCGATAGCGCCTCGGCCTCGATCGTGAAGCTCGTCACACTATTGACGCCCAGCGGCAAGCTAGAGCCGATCTCCACGCTGAGTCACGCCGAGAACGAACCCCCGAGTACTTCGAACGCCCACAGCTACTCGCTAAGCCTCAGCCTTGATGGGGTCGGCCCCTGCGCCTTCGAACACGCCATCTGACACGCGCAGTTTCTAGATTGATTCCACGCGCTCTCCAACATCATCAAGTACACTGGTGAGACCAACACTGCCCATTAGCTCAAAGACTATTGTCTCGCCTGCAGAGCCGGAGGCGCGAACGACCCGTTCGCCATACAGTACCTGCTAGTCTTACTGTCTGACTCGGGCAGAGGGTGGCTCGAGCACCTTCCCGAGAGCAGCATTCGAGATTGGGCCGACCTTTGTCGAATCTTCATCGGCAACTTTCAGAGGACTTACACACGTCCAGGGAATCGCTTCGCCACTACATCCAACGTTTTTCGCGCAAGCGAAATGAGTTACCCGAAGTGAGCGACGCCGACGTCATCAACGCCTTCACCTGCGGTACTACTTCCAAGGCCCTCGTCCAGAAGTTAGATCGTAAAAACCCTCGGATGGCCCACGCGCTACTCGACATCACCACCACTTTTGCCACCGAGGAGGAGGCTGTCCAAGCCAACGACCGAGGTCGAGACAAGGACAAGAAGTCCATGTCCGACTGCAAGTCTGACCAACGCTCCGGCCGGTGTTTCGATCGTAAGGATGATCGGGTCGGCGGTGGCTCCAGCAGTAAGAAACCCAAGAAGGGTCAGAAACTTTACGATGAGTTCGTGGCCGTTGCCGAACGACGGCCCCGACCCCAAGCCAAGGCTCCACCGAAGCACGACAACTACTTCGAGAAGCTTCTGGAGAAGCCCTGTCCGAACCACTCCACTCCGATCCAGCACCTCTACAAAGACTGTCGCTTGATGCAGTACTTTCTGACGGGCCATCTCCGTGTCCAACCGCGTCCGCCTCAGCGTCCTGACCCTTCGGAGAAGGGTGCCGAGGAGAAGGCCGATCCCGCCTTTCTCTAACCTGAAGGCTGCCTCATGATTTTTGGTAGGTCGTGGGCTTACGAGCCTCGGCGCCGTCAGAAGCTGCTGTGGCGAGAAATTAACTTCGCCGACCCTACCGTACGAACCTACCTCAAGTGGTCGGAGACGCTCATCACCTTCGACAGATACGATTACCCCGACCGAGTGCCTCAACCAGGGCGTCTTCCCCTGGTGCTCGACCCTATCGTCAGCAACACGCGCCTCACCAAGGTCTTCATGGACGGTGGGAGCGCCCTCAACATCATGTACATCGACACCTTCAACGCTATGAAGCTCTCATGGTCAAATCTCCGGCCGAGCTATGCTCCGTTCACGGGGTGATCCCGGGGACCGCGCCGTCCCCATGGGACAGATTGACCTCCCAGTCACATTCGGTGACCGCAACAACTTTAGGACCGAGACCCTCTCTTTCGAAGTGGTCGACTTTGCCAGAACCTACCACGCCATCCTTGGCCGACCCGCTTACGCCAAGTTCATAGCCGTCCTTAGCTACGTCTACCTCAAGCTGAAGATGTCGAATCCCAAAGACGTCATCACTGTGGCTTCGCACATCAATCAGGCCCTAGCCTGTGAACAAGAAAGCTTTGAACTGGCCATCACTCTCATGGGGCCGGCCGAGCTGGAAGAGATCCGCAAGTCTCAGGGGTCAGCCCCGACGCCGACCCTCGACTCCAAGCCGTCAACCTCTACGTCTTTCAAGCCGGACAGTGACTACAAGGAGATCATCCACGATCCATCCGACCCCTCCAAGAAGGTTAGGGTCGAAACAGCGCTGTCTGACAAATAGGAAAGCGCGCTCGTTGACTTTCTCATCCGAAATCAAGACGTCTTCGCCTGGGCACCGTCTAATATGCCGAGCATCCCAGAGGAAGTTACCGAGCACTCCCTCAACATCAAGCCTAGATTTTGACCCGTACAGCAACGACTCTGATGCTTCGACTATGAGAAGAAGAAGGCCATAGGGGAAGAATGTCAGAGCGACCTATCAGCGCTACATGCAAAAGTGCTTCCACGACCAACTGGGTTGGAACCTTGAAGCCTACGTCGACGACATCGTTATCAAGACCCGCAAGGCTGACAGTCTCATCGCCGACCTAGAAGAAACCTTCACCAACCTCCGACGGTACCACGTCAAACTCAACCCCAAGAAATGCGTCTTCGGCATTCCCTCAGGCAAGCTGCTTAGGTTTGTCATTTTCGAGAGTGGCATCGAAGCCAACCCTGAGAAGATAGCAGCGATCCTGAATCTCGGCCCCGTCAAGAACGTCAAAGGTGTACAGAGGCTCACTGGATGCCTCGTGGCCCTCAGCCGGTTCATCTCTCGACTCGGTGAGAAGGAAATGCCTTTTTATCGACTGTTGCGTAAGTCTGACCGTTTCACCAGAACCGCCGAGGCCCAGGAAGCCTTTGAGCATCTGAAGATCTCGTTGTTCTCACTACCGATCCTTGCTTTGCCGGCCCTTAGAGAAGTTTTACTCCTGTACATCTCCGTCACATCCAAGGTGGTTAGTATCGCCCTCGTCGTCGAGCACTCAGAGGAGGGCCAGGCTTTGAAAGTCCAGCGGCCCATCTACTTTATCAGTGAAGTGCTCGCCGATGCCAAAACCCGCTACACGCAAGTGGAGAAGTTAATCTACGCCGTTCTCATCGCCAAGCGCAAGCTGCGTCACTACTTCGACAACCACTCCGTTCAAGTCATCATGAGCTTCCCACTCGAGGAGGTCATCACCAACAAAGATGCGGTCGATCGGATTGCCACATGGGCAATGGAACTCATGGGCCATGACATCTCTTACGTGTCGCGTCAAGCCATCAAGTCTCAAGGTCTTACGGATTTCATCGCCGAGTGGACTGAAACTCAAGAGCAGCCGACCCCTGTCGACCTCGAGCACTCGACCATATTCTTGACGGCTCATGCATGCTCTGAGGCTTAGGGGCTGGTGTCCTCCTCATTTTTCCAAAAGGCGACAAGTTCCGCTACGTGCTTTAGATCCACTTCCGCGCCTCGAACAACGTCATCGAATACGAAGCTCTCCTTCACGGTCTGTGAATAGCAATCACTCTCGGCGTCCAACGGCTCTACGTCAAGGGCGACTTCGAGCTCGTTGTAAACCAAGTTATGAAAGCTTCAAGCTGTTGTGATCCAAAGATAGAAGCCTATTGTCAAGAAGTTCGTAAGCTCGAAGACAAGTTCGACGGGCTCAAGCTCCACCATGTTCTGCGTCGTGATAACGAAGCGGCCGACTACCTTGCCAAAATGGCATCGAGGAGAGACCCTGTACCCAACAACGTCTTTCTCGAAGTCCTCATCGAGCCAACCATCAAGATTAAAGAAGAGGTCAATCCCGTGTTTGACACCCCGGTCGGTCAGCCGGCCCCTATAGTCTCGACCCCAGGGTCGGAAGTGATGGCCGTCATTCCCGACTGATCTCAAGACATCTTTGCCTTCCTTCAAGATGGCACGCTTCCAATCGACACCAACGAAGCCCGACGCATTTCTCGACGAGCAAAAGCCTACACCATCATCAACGATGAGCTATATAAACGAAGCACCAGTGGCGTTCTTCAACGCTGCATTCCTCGGGAGGAGGGTCGACATCCAGGGAGGGGGTGTGGCGTGCACCACTTACTTGACATTCATTCGGGAATTTGCGGCATCATGCCGCCCCGAGGACCCTGGTGGGAAAAGCTTTTTGCCAAGGATTCTACTGGCCTTCAGCAGTCGCCGACGCTGAGCAGTTGGTCCGCACCTGCCGAGGGTACCAGTACTACGCCCGGCAGACCCATCTTCCAGCTCAAGAGCTCCAGATGATCCCGATCACATGGCCCTTCGCGTTTGGGGCCTCGACATCCTCAGGCCTTTCCGAAAAGCGCCCGAGGGCTTCACCCACCTCTTCATCACCGTCGACAAGTTCTCCAAATGTATTGAAGCCAAGCCGATGCCCTCTATCAGCGTCGGTCGGGCAGTTGAGTTTTTCTACGACATCATTTGTCGCTTTGGGGTCTCGAACTCCATCATCACCGATAATGGAGCGTAATTCACCGTCGGCAGTTCCACAAATTCTGTGAGGAGTATCACATCAGACTCGACTTCGCATCCGTGGCCCATCCGAGGACCAACAGACAGGTTGAATGTGCCAACGGCATGGTGTTCCAAGGATTATGCCCTGAATCTACGAATACGTCGAGAATGCGGCCGGACAGTGGGCCCAGGAGTTCCCCTCTGTGCTCTGGGGCCCGCGGACGACCCCCAACTGGACGACAGGCTTTATTTTGTTCTTCATGGCATTTTGTACCGAAGCCGTACAGCCGGCCGACATCTACGACTCTCCGCGAGTCCGAGCCTACAAGGAAGAAGCATCAAAAGCCGCACGACAGGACGCCCTAGATCAACTCGATGAGGCACGCGACGTCGCCATCCTACGGTCGGTCAAATACCAGCAGAGTCTTCGTTGGCTACACGCTCGGTGGATCAAGGATCGGGAGTTCAACATCGGATACTTAGTCATGAAGCGAGCCCAAATGAAGGCCGGGAAGCACAGGTTGTCAACCCCCGAGAAGGGCCTTTTGTAATGAAGCATGATCTAAGGCCCAGCGCGTATAAGCTAGCGACCGAGAGTGGCGCAGAGGTCAAGAATGCCTGGAATATTAAGAATTTGCGTCGTTTTTATGCATAATAAAATCAGATAAGTTTCTTGTGTCATTTTGTGATCTTGTTTCTTTTTATGTTCTAGTCGGCGGCGCGCGGTCGAAAGTCTGACCCCCGCCGCCTAGGGCTATCTGAGTGTCCCCTGCGACATGTTCACTGACCCCCGCAAGATGTTCGTTGGGCCCCGAGGCCTCCCACCCGGCGGTCGGGTCGTACAAGTCTTGAAGTTAAATCCAAACCCGCGCTGGCGTGAACTCCGAAAGTTCTCTCGGGTTCAGTGTGATTTAACTAAGAGCAGCGTTGCGAACCGACCTCGTCGTTTTTCGCAGCCTCCAAGCCTTTCGCCTTCATTCTTTGGCCCCGTGCCCCGTTCTCGTTCTAAGGCTTCGGCCTGGTCCGCGCGAGCTTTGAAGTTAAATCCCTACCTGCGCTGGCGTGAACTCCGGAAGTTCCCTCGGGTTCGGCGCGATTTAACTAATTACAGTGCCACAACCCGACCTCATCGTTCTCAGGCTCTGCGCCTCTCGCTTTCGTTCTTAAGTCTCATTTCTTGCCGATCCTCGGACGTGTGAAGAAATTCTAAGTGCTAGCGTTTGAGTTTTCCTCGCGGCTAATGATCGACGACCCGGGTTGGTGACGCCCTACGGGACATACGGGACATACCCGACCCGATCGCTCTGTCAAACACCCAACGTATAACAAAAAATGCAAAGTTACTAAGAATGCTTGACACAGGCAAGGGTCAGAACGCACTACTGCCATTAATATATCTTACAAGCAATGGCCGAAGTACATCACCAAAAGTCATTACAGGAAAACAAAAAAGAAGACCGAAAACCTACGGGTCTTGGGGCAGCGGCGAAGGAGGGTCAGCATTGAGCCGAACCTCTCTCGAACAAACTCCCTCGTTCGGAAGCCGGAGCAGAGGTCCGCCGCCCGGTGCCGAACCGCGTCTGACAGCTTCAGAATCTCTGCCTCCGGCATCTCGAGAGGGAAGCCTTCGACGACCCGGGCAAGCTCGACGTCCGAGTAATGTGCCGTCACCTGCGACAGTCCCAATGTCGCTGCATCTTCAAGGGCACTGATCAACGCGGTGGCGATCAACCCAAGGAGACACCCCATCACGTACCGAGTATAGTCCGCCGGCACAGTGGTGTCCCGCACTCCGACGAAAATGCTCCGAGACATGCGGCGCACGTCCACCGACATATCTCGAAGAGCACCTACCGCGTCTGCAAGTCAAAACAAAGATGAGCAATCAACCATACGACGACCCTTCGAACATGATCTACAAAGATACTTACCGACGCGCTCCTTGATGGCGGTGCTATTGACGGCCTACGCGTTCTCCACCTCCTGCCGCGCGCGGGCCAGAGCTTCGTCGGAGGACAGGCGCAGGGCGTTGAGCTCCGTGGTGAGCTTCTTGACCTCATCGTTGGAAACAATGAGCCTCGCCTCGACGCCAGTGCATCGCCCTGCCGCCTCCTTGGCCTTCGCCTCCGCCCGCTGGTTGAACTCTACACAAAGTGATCGGCTTCAACTTTCCTATTCCTAAAGGAAAGTAAGGTCGGAAGCATAGGCGGAAGCAGGACACTTACGGACAGCGTTGTTGCACGAGCTCGGCACTGTACTTCTTCTCCTCTCGAGCCGCTTGAGCCTTCGCTCGAGCTACCCGGGTGTCCAACTGCGCCGTCGAGGCATCCTCCTGCGCGACCTTGAGTTCACGTCAGAGTCGGTGGGCATCCTCTGTCGATACCTCTCGGTCGGCCCGAGCTCGGTGTAATGCCTCACGGCCCGGTGTAACGCCTCACAGAGGGTCTCCACTTCAGCCCACATCGATGGGTCAGACAGAGCCTGACCCACCGTCTGGAGCATAACCCGCTGCAGAAACATGCCTCAGTATCACGAATAAAAGTTTAGTTACCATGAGATTCTGAGTCATTACAATCTTACCCTTGATTCTCGCACGGCCGGGTCACGGAAGATGTTCGGACCTGCGGCCAGTCGGTCGAGGAGCTCCGCCATGCCATCACCGACCTCGAGGATGATGTCAAAGACATCCCCCATCGAGCTGTCGTAGTGACGCATGGCTCGCACCGTCGCTTCACCCGACGGGGGGTCCAACACCATCCGTTGTTCCGAGGACGAGGCCCTAGAACCGCCAACTTTGGCCACCGTGACAGAAGTAGTCACAGCGGCCATCTCCACCGCCTCCTCGCCAACCGCCGTCGTCGGCCCAGTGAGCGTAGCGGCCGAGGAGGACACTTGTTCACCTCCAACAACTGCCGTGGCAGCCTCCACGGCTACATCTCGACGTCCCCCGCGGCTCCTGCAGCCCAGGAGGACGGAATCGCCACCCCCTCCACAGCCTCTTCCCGGCCCTCGGCATCAGTGCCCGAGGGGGAGGCTGCAGGTCTTCTGCAACTGCCGCCGCCCCTTGACCCTCAGTATGGGCCAGAGGGGGCAGCACAACTTCGTCACCCACCGGCACACCGGCCGATGGGTCTTCCCGCTGGGTACTCGGACATGGTGGGACCATTGGAGCACCCGCCGCCGTTGCCACGGAGTCCAGCCCCTCTTCGTCAGCTCGCGGTGCGAGGCACGCCATGGCCAGAGCGGCAGCAGTCATCCTACGATAAATAAACAATGTAAGCTCACTATATGGCTAACATACACAAGAAAAAACAAGAATGCGAATGTAGAGACTCACGCCTTCAACTGGCGGATCGAGATGGCCCTGGTCGTCTTTGGCGGGGACTGCACAGGCTTCGGGCCTCGAATCTGCGCCGCCACCGCCACCCTATCGGACGGCAGCACCGGATGAACGACCGACGGGGGGACGGGGATGACGGCCCGCCCGCCGACCTTGAGCCTCTTTAGGGGGGACCAAGGCGCCGGGTCGGACTCGGTGTCCGACCCCAAATCCTCCAGTATGTCGTGCAGGCCCTCGGACGACGACACAGCGACGGGATCGTCTCCCGCCACTTGCGCAGCCAGGGCGGCCACCTCCTCCCACGACGGCTGGGGGGCCGGGGCAAGCACCTACGAAACAACCCCTCCCGGCTTCGACCGACTGGAGGACCGCCCGCGTGAATACTTCTTGGAGGTGCCAGCGCCGGCGCCCCCAGACGGCTGCGAAGCCGCAGCTGTCGCCGATGATCTCATCCCTTGGGTTGGACCCAACGCTGGGCGGACAGCAGCCGACAGCCGACCCGCTACTTGGGACGTTGGCACCAAAGGAGAAAGAGCGCACGAAGGAACCACCGTCGGAGCGCGTGACGAAGACCCACCCGCCTGAATCGACACAAGAAAAAGGGTTGATCGGCAAATACAATTGTCACAAAATAACGAACGTTGCAGGAAAGAACCAACTTACCGGACGTGCGGATAGAGGCTCCAGCCCTTTGAACATGCGGGCGACATGGCCCGCAACGTCCTTATTCGACAACTCCTCCTCAACCACCAGGAGCGTGGTGTCTTGGGTGTCAGTGCACTCGTGCATCTCGTGCCAGCGCTTTTGGAGCGGGAGCACTCGACGACTGATGAAGACAGCAGCCACCTTGACGGTCGACAGCTCGGCCTCCCGAAGCTCCCGGTTCTGTGGGAGGAGCGGGCCCTGCTCCTGCACCTCCTCATCCGATGGGGAGGCAGTCCATGAGTCGATGGTCGCAGCGAACCCGTCGAAGTACTCCGCGACGCGAGGGACAGGGTTGGTGCCGTAGAACCACTCGTCATCCCAGCCCTTCAACAATTTCTTCAGGGGGACCTCGAGGTACTCCCCCGCACGCGTGTTTCGAAGGCAGATGCTAGCGCATCCGTAGCGCCCGACGTTGCACACACCGCGCAGCCGCGAGACGTTGAAGAAGTACGATCACAGCACGGCATTCAGAGAGATCCCGAGAAAGGCATCACAGAGAGTAATGAAGAGCGCGATGTGAAGCACCTCATTCGGGGTGAGGTGGTGGAGGTGAATCTGGTAGTAGGCGAGGAGCCAATGGACGAACCGGACGGTCGGAAGACCGAGCCCGCGGTCGTGGAAGGTGAGTAAGGAGACAATCTCCCCCTCCACAGGGCCGACACTTCGTGCTGCGTCGCTGCCCTCCAGTTGATGTCGTCTAGCCGCTGGAGGAATCCCTTCCTCGTACGCTCATCAAGAGTGGTGGCGGAGACGGAGGATGCCTTCCACTCAGAGGCCATCGCAACAAAGGCGACGAGGACAACGAACAGAAGAGCAAACGAAAATGGCGAAGGCTAAGAGCTCGAAAGAGAGCAAGAGCGGAAGGTAGACGAAGGCAAATGGCAAAGGTGGGTTTCAAAACCCATACGGCCGCTTTTTATAGCCAAGGGAGACGGATGGTTCCGCCCCCTCGATTCTCGAGACACGTTCCCACAAAGCGACAGGGATTAACTCCCGCGTCATGATGGGTACCCGAACCGTCGGGCACCCGCAACTTTCGTACCCCACCCACCGACATATGGGCCCGACACAAAACCCTCGCTGCACCCGCTGCTCAAAGTGACGTCAACGTGCCCACGCACGCCTGCTGGGCACAGTGACCGTCAGGCCTGTGCCAGACGGACGGGACGCGCGCATACGGGCCACAGCGGTTCAACTTTCGAGAGCCCCTCGCTTTGCTAGCGCCCCGACGGGTCGATCAACGAGCTGCGCTCTTTGCCTCCATCTGTCAAAATGATGATAACCAACTGCGCATGCCTGCCAGGCGCGGTAATTGCTTGACTGGCGCCAGATACACAAGACATGCATGCGCGAGTTACTGCACGGGACGACGATTCGAATTTTGAAATCCATTAGCCATCCTCCACGTGGACGCAATGGGATCGAACCCGTACTTTTGAGCAGCCGTGGATCGGCTATCAAACCATTCAGTCTGACCCCTGCCCTCAAGCGCTGATCATGGAATACGGCCATTCCGTTCAGCCCATCCTAGGCACAAGTGCTGATCACGAACATATGACTGATCTGACCGGTCTGTTCTAGGCACTTAACACGAATCCGGCAACGAGCGCAGCCGGTCCCAACTCTTCGTTGGTCGGGGAATTCAAGTCCCGCTTGACTGACCCGAATCACTCAGGAGTGAAGGGCATTCGAATCGATAAAACATAATCAGATCCCGGACCGACCCTTCGGATCGCCCGGGGGCTACGCCCTACGGGCGTGCTCACTCGCACCTGTAGGATCAATTGCAACACGATGATGAATCAAATCCCTCGACCGACCATTCGGATCGCTCAGGGGCTCGGGGGCTACGCCCTACAGGTGCGTTCGTGCGCACCCTTAGGATCAACTCCGGCGAACAACAGCGAATCAGATCCCCCGACCGACCCTTCGGCTCGTCTGGGGGCTCGAGGGCAACGCCCTACGGGCGCGCTCGCGCGCCCCTGTAGATCAACATGAAAAAACCACGACGAAGCATCTACGATGACGCATCAGACCCCCCAGCCGACCCTCCGGCTCGCCCGAGGGCTCGAGGGCTACGTCTTACTAGCGCGCTAGCGCGCCCCTGTAGGACCAATCATCGGAAATCGAATTCACGGATCAGCCCCGCACCATCTCAACAGGATTGCAAACGGTGCATGGCTTGAGGCCTAATGTCTGCATCATATCCCCCGAGTACTTATGGCCCGGGGTTACTCGACGGCCCATCAACAACGACCGGCCCACACTCTTTGTTACTAGCGCGCTCGCGCGCCCCTGTAGGACCAATCATCGGAAATCGAATTCACGGATCAGCCCCGCACCATCTCAATAGGATTGCAAACGGTGCATGGCTCGAGGCCTAATGTCTGCATCATATCCCCCGAGTACTTATGGCCCGAGGTTACTCGACGGCCCATCAACAACGACCGGCCCACACTCTTTGTGGGTCGGAAGGAAGATCCCGCAAGATTTCACGAAGCCCAGCCAAAGGGTCAGGCGCATCCATTCACAAGAGCCACCCCGACCCCTGTAGGGTTGGAGGCAACGCAACGCCATGGCTGGGCAGCCCGACGACAAAGTAACCGACTTACTTTCCGACCCCAGGGTCGGGCGACCAACCCGCTACAAGGCTCCTACCGGCACAAAGATTCCTGGCGACTGTACAAAGCGGCAGGGCAGTAAAGCAAACGGTAAAGCAACTTTGTCGCTCCCCCTGGCGCTAAACAGGGGACAGGTGAAGGACGACAGCTGCGCCTGAGGACCGTCCAGCGCTAGAGGATCACCTGGAGAACATTTTCGAAGATGTCGTTGACCCCACCCGTCAGAGGGGGCTCGGTTCCGTGGCGGCCAAGTTTGGTGGCAGCCCCGTTTGTCAGAGGAAGCTCCATCTTGCAGGGACCAAGTTTGGCTGCGCCCCACCTGTCAGAAGACACCCAGTTCTGTGAGCGTCAAGTTTAGTTGTGGCTCTCACCTGTCAGAGAGCCGCCCGCTTCACCCCGCATTGTAACCCTGTCCGGCCTCTATATAAAGGCCCGTCGGAGACCCTCGTACAACGAGAGAGACACATAGGGAAACAACGAATATGAGATAGGTAACATAGACACATCAACATAGGCGCGCTAGGGACTCTGCCCACGTAAGAGCCCTTCCGCCATTGTAACCCACTCGATCATACGTGAGTTTGTCGATTCCGACCCCTGGACGTAGGGTATTACACCTCGCGATGGCCCGAACCAGGTTACATTCTTAAGTCCATCGCGGCTTAAGCGACATCGATTAGGAAGAAGCACACCGTACCTCCTCCGATCTACAAATTTGTACTGTGCCGGTGTACAGAACCCCGACAGTATCCATGTCGCTAGGACAATGTAACAAAATTGCAGCACGAATGTCATCTCGCAGTCCTTCCATGAATCTAGAGACAAAAAATATAGGAATAGCTAAAGGGTCATGTAAAAGGATCTAATGATGCAACTCCTCAAAACAGTCAATATACTCATCAACTGAATCCATCTGTCTGAGAGCTAAAATTTGACGCATGAACAAGTGATGTTGGTCCTTACCCCATCTAGAGAATACTAACTGACACAGATCCTCCCACCTCTCAATTCGGCCATTCACTTCCAAAGTCTCCAACCAGAGGGCAGCCTTCTCAACAAAATTCAGAGTAGCAAACCTAGTTTTCAGAGACTCGGGCACACTAAAAACACTGTAATAGTCTTCACACTTACAGAACCAAATTTTAGGATTATCTCCTGTGAACTTGGGAGAGTCTAACTTAGGCAGGTTTCTATGATGCTGGGAAGTTTGGGGTGAACACTTTCGGTTCAAAGTACTTGCCAAATAAAGGATCGGTATGAAAATTCGGAGTAGTAGGAGCTGAATGCGACGTACCAGCCTCCGGAGGACGCTGAGGAATACCCAATATTCCATCAACATTCCCCCGGTTCCTTGTCTCAATGTGGAGGCTGCTGGTCACATTCACTAGATCTGCTCGCTTCTCTTGGGTCGGTGGAGCCTTGCCGCCAATGGATCAGCTTGCCGAAGGAGGAAAGGATGTTGCGGTCGGCTGAGTCGCGGAAGCAGGTTGCAAGGTTGATTTCTTCTCAAGCACCGATCCTCTTCACGTTTTTCTGTTGCCTCCTTCATTCCTTGCATCGCCTCTTCAATCTTTGCAAGAGTGGACCTCTGATTCGCCACATCATCGAGCAATTGCTTCAACAACATCTTGATTCCGGAACTCGACTGCTCCACCTTCTCCATCTCCTCTGCCATCTTCTGTTTGAACTCCGAAGGCCGCTTTCTCTTGGGCGCTAGATCGGAAGATGGAAATGGCTCTGATTACCAATTGTAATGATCTGGCATGACTCAGTGGTGTTTCGATTGAATGAGTGACGGGGAAACTTGGGAGAGAAAAAGATCAGAGCAAAGAGATAAGAAGATAGACTGGATAAAAGAATATTCTCTTCGTCGATAACGTGCCCACCTCCACCAGGTGCTGTTTTATACGCACCGTAAAATTGTTTAACACTTACAAAGCACACACGCACAGGCCCATGACCCAAACGCATGCACACAGCTGGCTGCCGGACACTAGGCCGTGATATTATAATCCCTATAGTTTCAACCATAGCATCTTCGGATTGACCCCTTTACTCGAAGCAAGGTCAAAAGCGTAAAATGAGCGGGCCCGCTCTACGTGAGAGCTGAGCAGTAAATGGACTTTGAATGCAGGACCAACTGAACTAAAATCGGAAAAGCAACTCACACATCACTTCTCCAGCTTTCCACGTTCTTCTTCCTCCTCTCTTGCCTATGTTGTCATCCTGAGGCTGCTGCCGCAACATCATCGTCGTCCCGCCACCGCCGTACTAACGTCGCTCCCAAGGGCCATCTTCCCACCCCCTTCTTGATGCCACTGCCCTGAGCAGTCCTCCCTACCGTGCGCCCGTAGCCACCCTTCCGATGCTACCGCGCCGGGCTGCCCGCCCGATGGTGCTGCCTGAAGCCCCTCCATAGGCCCCGTTTGGAGCCGCTTATCAGCGGTTTCCATTGGAATTAATCGATGAAGGACGCCAAACGCACCGCTTTTGCCGCGGCTTCCCGACGACACGATTCTTTCCAACGCCAGGTTAACACTGAAACGCAGAATCAGCAATAGAGTCGATTCTGTGGAACGCGCGTTGATTCCCCGTGCGCGAGCCACCTTCGTCTTCCCCGCCGCATCCTCTGGCAGCGCAGTCCGCTCCCGGCCGCATCCTCCGGCTTCCCTGCTGTGTCGTCTGGCGCCGCCGCTCCCAGCCACGTCCTCCGGCACCACCGCTCCCCGCCGCATCCTCCCGCACAGCCGCCCCTTGCCGCGTCCTCCGGCTTCCCTGCCGCGTCCTCCGGCACCGTGCTCCCGGCGATAGAGGACCAGGGAGAGAGGGTCTTGAGGAACGGACCGGCGAGCTACTTGCCTTCGTCCCCAGCAGCCACACTTTCTGCCCCATCTGCTCCCGTGAGCTCCTCCAGAAGAACAGCCAGCGGTGAAAATAATTTGGCCTGCCAAACGGGAAGCTTCTACGGCAAACGATTTTCTACATAGCTGCTTCACAAGTAGTCTCGTTTCCTACCGAAGCATGCCTGAAAGAAGTTGTTCCAAACGGGGGCAGAGTGGTGCGACCTCGAGGTCTCCCGTCTCCGATGCGACGGCGCTGCCTCGATTTCCCCTCACGAGGTAGGTCCATGACATGCCCGCCACGTTGAGCTCCCAACTAAAAGCAAGGCCGCCAAATAGGCCCTTGCTTCTCCAAAACTCAGATTCCTAAGGCTGCTTCTCCAAATGCCGCTTCTGCAAAAAGCTGCTTCTCCAAAACGCAGAGAAGCAGACGCTACCTCAAACAGGGTCTAAAGTAGTAGACAGGGAAGATGACAATTCCTTAGCACAAACAATTGAAGCATCCTTCCCTCTGCCCACATAGATTATGCAACGCATCCCAAGGTCATTGCACGGGGATGCTAAACTTTGAACAATAGTACAATACAGAATCATCAAAGGTTGCTCCCATGGCGCGGTCTGCCTACCTGTTTCGGTCAAACTGGTGTCCATGGGCTAAACATTTTGGTCTACCGTAGATCTGCCTCTTATTTGGAAATTTCCCTGTTGGTTACTCTGCTCCGTGAAGGTGCTCTGAAAATTAGACCTCTTGAACGCCGGTGGTCTTCTCACTTTGGTCGCCTGCTCCAACGCGTAGGCCATCTCTATCAGCCTCGGTTCGCAGCCCTTGAGCCCGCCGAAGCTCAGTCCGAACGGGACGCCCTGCCCGTCGTACCCGGCCGGCACGACGATGGCGGGGTACCCGCCGACGGCGAGGACGGTGGACGCGGCGGCGTCGGGGGTGACGATCGCATCCAGTCGGTGTTCCTTCATTAGCTTCTCCAGCCCGTTGTCGGACAGCTCGTTGAGCGTCTGGATCGCCTCGCGCTCCGTCTTGCCGATGCCGTTGGTCTTCTCGGCCGCGATGAGGTCGGGCTGCCCGAAATCCTTCACTCTCTCCTGCACCACAGATCATCGATCATTCTGCAGTTTCAACAACGTAAGATCTGGAACACAAAAAGGATCATCTGGAGTTTACCTCTACAGGGTGTGCATTGTTGAATGCTATGACTTCTTGTAGGGATCGGACCGGGGAGTACAACAGGTCGGACAGATAAGCGTTGATGCTCAACTTGAACTCTGCGCTCATGGCAATCATCTCGGGGCCAGTCAGATCGCCCAGATCTACCGCGAATTCAAGACCTCTGATTATGATTGCGCCATGTTGCCTAATTTGATGAAAATTAAGGAAACGATTAATCTCATCATACTAGAGATTATAGTCACAACTCACATGTGGTTTCATCAGAACAATAGCTTCTGATGAGCTGCTAGTTACCTCGCTGTGCGGAGATGCTTCTCGTACACCTTCAGATACTGGGCATCGATCCCTTGGAAGAAGACGTTAGGAACTCCAATCCTTTTGCCCCTCAACCCGTCGATCTTGAGGAACTGCCTGTACCCACCACGCGGGATGAACTTGGACGCTGCTCTGGTGGCTTCAGCGTCGAAGGCGTCGTAGCCGACAATGGCGTCCAGCACGTGAACGGCGTCGGAGACGGTGCGGCACATCGGTCTGCCATCAGAACAAACTGATGGGAACAGTGGAATTTCATACCAAACAGATAGATGGGAAATTATGATAGTTTTTTGCTTGATACCCGACGGTGTCTTGCAGAGGGCTGATGGGAATGACGCCGGACCGGCTGGTCAGCCCGACGGTCGGTTTGATGCCGACCACGGAGTTGACTGCCGAGGGGCAGAGGATGGAGCCGTCGGTCTCCGACCCCAGCGTCACGGCCACCATGTTCGTGGCCGCGGCGACGCCTGACCCGGCGCTCGACCCGCACGGCGTGTGCGAGAGGACGTATGGATTCTGGTACAGTGCCATGAGTATCAGATCATATGCATGAACGCTCTGACCACCTACGGCATCTGTGACTGTGAGCAAAATTTACCAGTGTCTGGCCTCCGCGGGCGCTCCAGCCGTCCTGGACGGCCCGGAAATTGCACCACTCTGATGGGTTGGTCTTGCCGAGGATCACCGCGCCCGCGCGCCTGAGCCGGCGTACCACGCCGGCGTCGCGCCTGACCACGGACCCGAGCAGCGCTAGCGAGCCGACCGTGGTGTTCATCCGGTCGCGCGTGGCCATGTTGTCCTTGAGCAGGACGGGGACGCCGTGCAGCCCGTCGAGTCTCCGGCCGCCGGCGGAGGAGGACCGTCGCTCCGCGTCGGCGCGAACCGCCTGCGCGAGCGCGTCCGGGTTGACCTCGATGACGGCGCGGAGCAGCGGATTGAGCCGCGCGATCTGGCCCAGGTAGAACCGGACGAGCGCCGTCGACGTCAGGCTCCCGTTGCTGAAGCCGAGCTGGATGGCGTCGACGGTGGCCTCGTGGAACTGGAACCCGCTGCAGGTTCCGCCTCCGGCGATGGTGAACAGGGCCAGGACGGCCGCGAGCACTTGGAGGAGGCGCTGCCTGGCGGCCATGCTTGGTCGTGGCTGCTGTTCACGAAGCTGCTTCGGTCAGTGACTCGGCCTCGGATGCTCTGCTTAGCTACGGCTGCCTTTTCTATTCTGTGTTCCCTGCTTGCCATCGGTGTTTGAGCATCTAAGACTAGTGACTTTGTCGTATATATTCTATTTTCTACGATTTTAAATTATTGATACAGTTGATTTTTAATATCAACTTTAACCTTTTATTTTATTCAAAAAGTTTGTTTCAATGCGTAAAATTATTAATCTAATTTAAATTTCATTAATAATAAATTAAATAATAATAAAATTTTACAAATTTGAACTATTTTTTTAATAAAACGAATGGTCAAAGTTAAAAGTTAGAAGTCAATGATGTGAATAATTTAAAATCAGACAGAATACTTACATGGTCAGGTTTATCACCCTTAAGTTACATCTCATTCGGAAAGTAGGCATACCGCGCTATGGGAGCAACCTTTGATGGTTGCTGTATTGTATTGTTCGAAGTTTAGCATCCCCGTGCGGCGACCTTGGGATGCATAATTAGTACATGCGTTGCATAATCTTAAGGCCCGTTGCATAATCTTAAGGCCCTGCTTGGATGGAATTTTTTTTTGTAGTTTTAGAAAAATAACTTGATTTGACAAAAACTTTGATTTTAGAAAATAAGGTGTTTGATTGCAATAATTTTTATTGTTTAAAAAGTTATAGTGTTGGTAAAAAGTGTAGTCATTTTGTAGTTTTGAAAACTTCACGACCTCTTTTTTTCTAAACTATGACATTGATTTCTAAAACTATGATTTATTAATATCTTAATATTGAAAAAACTATGACACCCAAACAAGAACTAAGTGAGCAGAGGGAAGGGCGCTTCAAGTGTTTGTGCTAAGGAATTGTCGTCTTCCCTGTCCACTTTAAGCTCTGTTTAGAGTAGCGCCTGCTTCTCTACGTTCTGAAGAAGCAGCTATTTGCAGAAGCGGCATTTGCTGCCTCAGAAATCTGAATTTTGGAGAAGCAAGGGACCTATTTGGCGGCTCGCTTTTAGTTCGGAGCTCAGCACGGAGGAAAGGAGCTCAGCACTAATCAGCGTGAAGCTGTCTGATAAGCAAATCTACAACAAACGGGCTCACACCGTGATTTGTTCCGTTGGATGAACACTCCAAACTGGTGTCCATGGACCAAACATGCAGAGAGGTGTTAGGGTGCTTGCGAGATACTAGAAGTAACTCCCGTTTTTAATTAATCTCAACTATTAATTTTTAAAAATTGGTACCAATCCCATCATTTTTTTTACTGAATTCATCAATTTGATACCTTTGACTAAGTACATTCCTATTTTTAACCGCTAGATCTGATCAAATGGACGGCTATGATTCACTCCAAATATTATAACATCTCTCAACATATAGTAGTATTATTGAACTGTCACTAATCATTTAAACATTCTAGGGTCAGATATGATCTTATTTTTATAAAGAAATAAGTTGGATTGAATTTGATATGTTAAATTTTGATTGGATAAGTATATGATCCTTTAGGAATAATAAAGGACAAAGTTTGAGGTTTGGATTGGATCTCAGCCCATTTTCAGGCCTCTCATACATAGGGATGATAAAAGAGCTCGGTCTGCGGATCCGTTCACAAATTTTCTCGGCTCTTATTAAATCTTAGTTCAAAAATGAATAAAAATTGAGCCCCATGCTAATTCAATCCGATCCATAAACACTCTAAACAGGTGGTAGCCTAGTGCTATATATTATAAAAAGCTAGATTTTAAAATAGACCTAAATAATTGTGAACCATCTATTTGTATTGATCTTGAGGTTTAAATTGTCCTTTTACCACCTCAAATAATTAATACTTACTATATCATTCGATTTGAAAAGCAATTAGTAAGTTTTGACAAGTGATGGTAATCAAGGATATACGCTGATGTTAATTTATATTTTTTGCTTAAATCAATGACTGAGATCGAATTCGTATATTGGCTTCTTGTAAGTGAATCAGCGGGACTTGATCTACCTTAAAGCGGCTCTTGTGAAAACCCAACGAGTTTCTGGATGGCAGCTAGTATACTGTCAGGATAGTATACCCCGGGTGATTACAGATCAACCTCTACAACGTGGCCCACCTGTGGACCGTGGCCCAACGGCCCACCAGGGACATCACAAAGGCGGCCCAGCCCCAGCGGTCGGGAGGTCCCGTTTAGGCTCAGAAACGGAGCCGTTCCGACCTCCAAGGGTCGAGACCCAAGCTATCGGGATCCCAGCGGTCGGGGTCCGTCCGCCGACCGCTGGGGAGCAGCCATCAACCGAACAGACATGTCAACTCAGAATTCCCAGCAACGTGTAGGAGACAAATGATCCGGAAGATTCCGCAACTACTCGGCCGGGTAAGGAACAACCTCCCGAGTAATAAAGCTGGGCAATAAAGCATCTCTGCTCTTCCTCAGGGAATAATAGTATGAACGAGAAGCATCGATCGCCCGGCCTGAGCTCCGAAGGGAGCAACCCTCTGGGACTGCGGCCCCACCTGTCAAAGGGCCATCCGTTTCCGTAGGCGGCAAGATGCTTAAATCATGGTCTGGTTACTCCAACCATGGTTCGGTCAAGGCAACTCAGGTTCGCCCCTATATAAGAGATACCCGGGCAACAGTGCTAAAAAAGGAGAAAAACAAGATCACCAAGCTGATATACCCAGAGCGATAGCGAAGATCACCATCTGATAACTGTTTCCATCACGCGAGCTAGGGACTCTCGGATCTATCCGGGGCCCTTCCGCATTGTACTTTCGTGTTTTTGAGATTCATACTATCGATCTCTCGCCCCTGGATGTAGGGTATTACGCCTCGAGGCGGCCCGAACCAGGTTAACCTTTGAGTCTCATCTGTAGACTAGGCCATTTGATTCTAAAAACGCACAATCTCCCGTCCGACCGTATAAATTTTACTGTGCCGATGTACGAAACACCGACAGTTGCCACGCCAGGTAGGGGGTTTTTGGTGCATTTTTTATCCGTTGTTTCGATGGCTTCTGGTTTCGCTCTAGTCGAAGATTTTTCCACCTCTCGGCTGTTCTTCGGGGATTTTGCGGTTGCCATCGCCCGTGATGGTCGATCGTGGAGTGTTCCCACTTTCGTTGCTGGCCAGGCTTTCCGCTTTGGGAGCCTAGACTTCCTCGCCGATAGCAACGGCGAACTTCGCCTACAGATCTTGTGTGAACGACGTTCGCCTAAACGTCGCTTGCCTCGACGTCGCCTTCTTCGCTCTCCGCCTCACGGCGTTTTGGGTCACGATCCTTCCCGTGAGTGCTTCATGTTGCCCGCCAAAGCCACGGAGGGCGAAACCCCCGGCAAGGCAGCACATGACGATCCCTCTCCACACCTTCACGCTCTCACTGTGGTTGAGGACGCGCTTCGACGCAAACTTGCGCCTGTGGGCGATCCGAAGGGTAAGGGCGCTACCGTGTCTAGTAGTGGTGCCCGAGCCCGAGCTCGTACTGCCTATCAACAGATCATGGACGATGGCACGCCTGCCTTTGAGACGCCATATGAGAATATAGCGGCGGCGGCCTGCGTCCTTCACGAATCTCCTACACCCGATAACCCCATCCTGAGAGAAACGATCGTCTCCGTGTTTACCTTGATGGCGCTTTGCAGCCACCCGAACCATCTCTCCGTAAGGATTCTGAGGCACACAGCTCCTACCACCGAAGCTCTGCTCCCGGTCATTACCGTGGGCGGGCCGAAACGAGGAAACCAAACCTCGTCACCGGCCACATCCGCCGTCGTTTAGGGGAGCATCGTGACGCCCGTCACACCATTGAGGCATGGAAGCAGGCTAGATGCGACCGCCACGCCGACTCCGACCACGACCGACCCATCGAGCGACGCCCTCGACGGCACAGTTACGACGACGCTCGGAGCCTCAGCCCCGACAACATTGGACCCCGGGCGTTCGGGGCCCGCATTCGGAGAGCCGGCTTCCCCGATAAGTTCTGTGCTCCAACCAACATTATCCGGTACACGGGTGAGACAAACCCCGCTCACTGGCTCGAGGACTATCGCCTTGCCTGCCGAGCCGGCGGCGCGGACGACCTCTTCGCCATCCAGTACCTGCCGCTGTTCCTGTCCGACTCAGCTAGAGGCTGGCTCGAACATCTTCCGAGGGACAGCATTCACGACTGGGCCGACCTTCGTCACGCCTTCATTGGCAACTTCCAGGGGACTTATACCCGCCCAGGTAACTCTTGGGATCTGAAGAACTGTAAGCAGAAGCCCGGTGAGTCCCTCGAGGTTACATTCAACGATTTTCACGTAAGCGAAACTAGCTGCCCGATGTCAGCGATGTCGACGTCATCAATGCCTTCACCTGAGGCACGACATCTAAGACGCTCGTCCACAAGCTGGGGTGTAAAAACTCTCGGACGGCGCGCGCCCTCCTCGACATCGCCACCACATTCACCACCGGGGAGGAGGCTGTTCAAGCCAACTTCACCTGGGAACAAGTCAAGGACAAGGAGAGGTCCAAAGCCGACCGAAGGAAGGACGATCGCCCGGACCGGCGACCCGACCGACGGGATAGGGACAGATCGAACAACAAAAAGAAGAATCGCCGGCAAAACGAAGAATTCGTCGGCGTCGCCGATCGACCGCCGCGACCCCAAAAGAAGCCGGCCAACCACGACAACCACTTCGAAAAGATGCTCGACAAGACTTACACCTACCACGCGACTCCGGTAACGCATACACTACGAGACTGCAACCTCATGAAGGCTTTCTTCAAGGGGTACTTTCGCCCTGACGCTCGTCCTCAGCAAAAGAAGCCTGACCCTCCGGCAGAGAAGGGGGAAGGTACTCCCGACAGTACTTTTCCCGAGCCAGAAGTTTGTTTGATGATCATCGGCGGGACGGTGGCCTATGAGTCACGTCGCCATGAGAAACAAACATGGCGGGAGGTCAACATGACTGCTCCTGCTGTCCCTTCATACCTTAAGTGGTCGGAGGCTCCGATCACCTTCGACAGGACCGATCACCCCGACCACGTTCCCCAACCCGAGCGGCTGCCCTTGGTGCTCGATTCGATAATCGGCACCACCAGACTGTCCAAGGTCTTCATGGATGGAGGCAGAGCCCTTAACATCCTCTACATCGACACATTCAAGGCCATGAAGCTCTCGAGGTCCGACCTCCTCCCGAGCAACACTCCGTTTCATGGCATCATCCCAGGAGGCAGCGCCGTCCCCCTGGGTCGGATTACGTTGCCGGTCACCTTTGGCGACCGCGACAACTTCAGAATGGAGAAGCTCACTTTCGAAGTGGTCGACTTCTCCGGGGTGTACCACGCCATCCTTGGCCGACCTGCCTACGCCAAGTTCATGGTAATCCCCAGCTATGTCTACCTCAAGCTCAAGATGCTAGGGCCCAAAGGCGTCATCACCATAGCCTCCCGCTTCAAGCACGCCCTCGCGTGCGAGAAGGAGAGCTACGAGCTGGCCGTCGCCCTCGCAGGACGGGCCGAGCTGAAGGAGATACGCCAATCCCAGGTGTTCACCGCGACGCTCGACTCCAAGCCTGTTTCCTCCACTTCGTTCGAGCCCGCCGACGACTCCAAGGAGATCACCCTCGACGACTCCGACACCTCCAAGAAAGCCAAAATCGGGACCGCGCTCTCCGATGCATAGGAATCGGGACGTCTTCGCCTGGGCACCATCTGACATGCCAGGCATCCCGAAGGAGGTTGCCGAGCACTCCCTGCACATCGCTCCCGGCTCCCGACCGGTGAAGCAACGGCTTCGACGCTTCGACGACGAGAAGCGTCGCGCCATCGGAGAAGAAATCACCAAGTTACTCGATGCCAAGTTCGTCAAAGAGGTCTACCACCCAGAGTGGCTGGCCAATCCTGTAATGGTGAAAAAGAAAAATGGGAAATGGAGGATGTGTGTTGACTACACGAGTCTCAACAAAGCATGCCCAAAGGACCCGTTTCCTTTGCCACGCATAGACCAGGTGGTCGATTCCACCGCAGGGTGCGAAACCCTCAGCTTCCTCGATGCATACTCCGGGTACCATCAAATATCCATGCGAGACTCCGATCAATCGGCCACGTCATTCATCACACCTTTCGGTTCATTCTGCTACGTCACCATGCCTTTCGGCCTCAAGAACACCGGTGCTACATACCAGCGCTGTATGCAGAAATGCTTCCACAGCCAGCTGGGACGAAATCTGAAGGTCTACGTCGACGACATCGTCATCAAGACTCGGCAGGTTGCCGACCTCATCAAAGACCTAGAAGAGACCTTCGTCAACCTCCGACGGTTCCGCATCAAGCTCAACCCCGAGAAATGCGTCTTCGGCGTCCCCTCCGGAAAGCTCCTCGGATTCGTCATCTCCGAGCATGGCATCGAGATCAACCTTGAGAAGATCGTCGCCATCCGCAACCTCGGGCCCATCAACAATATCAAAGGTGTCCAGAAGCTCACTGGATGCCTGGCAGCTCTCAGCCGCTTCATCTCCAAGCTGGGAGAGAAATCCATGCCCTTCTACCGACTCGTGCGTAAGTCCGACCGTTTCTCATGGACTCCTGAAGCCCAGGAAGCCTTCGAGCAATTGAAGACCATGCTGTCCTCCCCAACGGTTCTAACCTCACCAGTTTTTGGCGAGCCATTGTTACTCTACATCTCCGCCACAACTAAGGTCGTCAGCACGGCCTTGGTCGTCGAGCGATCGGAGGAAGGACGGGCCTTGAAGGTCCAGCGACCTGTCTACTTTATCAGCGAAGTTCTCGCCGACGCCAAGACCAGATATACCCAAGTGGAGAAGCTGCTTTATGCCATCCTCATCACAAGCCGTAAGCTTCATCACTACTTCGACAGCCACTCTATCCGAGTGGTGACAAGCTTCCCCCTCGGGGAAATCATCAACGGGAAGGACATGGTCGGGCGCGTCGCCACGTGGGCAATGGAGCTCATGGGCCACGACATCACCTACGTACCTCAACAGGCCATCAAGTCCCAGATCCTCACTGACTTCATCGCCGAGTGGACCGAGGCGCAGGAACCAACTGACTCCATCGACCTCGAGCACTGGACCATGTTCTTCGATGGTTCATGCCGACTCAAGAGCTCGGGGGCTGGTGTCGTCCTCATCTCCCCCAAAGGAGACAAGTTTCGGTATGTTTTACAGATTCACTTCCCGGCCTCCAACAACGCCGCAGAATACGAAGCCTTGTTGCACGGTCTTCGCATGGCCGTCACGCTCGGAGTTCGACGGCTTAACGCTAAAGGTGATTCCGAGCTCGTCATCAACCAAGTCATGAAAATATCAAGCTGCCGAGATTCGAAGATGGAGGCTTACTGCCAAGAGGTTCGCAAGCTCGAAGACAAGTTCGACGGGCTCGAACTTCATCACGTTCCACGCTGCGACAACGAAGCCGCCGACACCCTCACCCGTATGGCCTCGGGGCGAGATCCGGTCCCCGTGATGTCTTCCCT
This sequence comes from Zoysia matrella, assembly GCA_001602295.1. Taxonomy (NCBI): domain Eukaryota; kingdom Viridiplantae; phylum Streptophyta; class Magnoliopsida; order Poales; family Poaceae; genus Zoysia; species Zoysia matrella. The sequence continues at coordinate 12,629 of BCLG01000264.1, read as the reverse complement.
GAGGTCCTCACCAAACCGACCATCAAGCTCAAGGACGACGTCACCAACTCCCGCGCCGAACCGGCAGTCGAGGAGCAAGACCAGGCCTCAGGGCCAGAAATCTTGGCAATCGTTCCTGACTGGTCCATGGGAATTTACGCGTATCTCCAGGACGGCACCTTGCCGTCCGACATCAACGAAGCCCGACGGATCACGCGTCGGGCAAAAGCTTACACTCTCATCGACAACAAGCTCTACAAGCGCAGTCCCAGTGGCGTTTTCCAACGCTGCATCCCTCAGGCGGAGGGACTACGGCTCCTCGACGACATTCACTCGGGAACCTGCGGACATCATGCCGCCCCGAGAGCCCTCGTCGGCAAAATTTTTCGTCAAGGCTTTTATTGGCCTACAGCAGTCTCGGATGCGGAAAAGCTCGTGCGGTCCTGCAGGGGCTGCCAGTTCTACACCCGCCAGGCGCATCTACCAGCCCAGGAGCTGCAGACGATCCCAATCACCTGGCCGTTTGCTGTTTGGGGGCTCGACGTCCTCAGGCCCTTTCGCAAAGCGCCCGAGGGCTTTACCCACCTCTTCGTTGCGGTTGACAAGTTCACCAAGTGGATCGAGGCGAAGCCGACCCCTTGCATCAGCTCGGGTCGAGCTATCGAGTTCATCCGCGATATCATCTTCCGTTTCGGAGTCCCGAACTCCATCATCACCGACAACGGAACTCAATTCACCGGAAATGTTTTCCGAGAGTTCTGTGCAGAGCATCACATCAAGCTCGACTTCGCCTCTGTCGCTCACCCGAGAACCAACGGACAAGTGGAACGAGCCAATGGCATGGTGCTTCAGGGGCTAAAGCCTCGGATCTACGACTGCGTCGAGCGGTCTGCCGGGCGGTGGGCTCAGGAGCTCCCGTCCGTGTTGTTGGGCCTGCGAACTACCCCCAACAGAACTACAGGGTTCACTCCCTTCTTTATGGTGTTCAGAGCTGAAGCCGTTTTGCCGACCGACCTCGACCACAACTCCCCGAGGATCAGAGCCTATGACGAGCAGAAGGCGGAGGGGGCGCGACAGGACGCCCTCGACCAGCTTGACGAGGCGCGTGACGTTGCCATACTCTGGTCGGCCAAGTACCAACAGAGCCTTCGACGGCTGCACGCTCGGCGCGTCAAGGGTCGGACTCTCAGAGTCGGCGATCTTGTGCTCAAGAGAGTGCAAGACAAGCGAGATCACCACAAGTTGTCCCCTCCATGGGAAGGCCCATACGTGATCAAGCGAGTTTTAAAGCCTGGCTCGTACAAACTAGCGACACAAGACGGCACCGAGCTCGTTCACGCCTGGAATATTGAAAACTTGCGTCGTTTTTACGCATAATAAAGTTGTTCAATATCTCTTCATCCTAATCACATCTTATCCGCTAACTATGTTTTTGGCAGAGAAGCGCAGTCTGTTCGACCCCACTCCACTGCCCGGGGGCTATCATTAGAGTCCCGCCCGAGGATCGAAACGATCGACCCAAAGATCCAAAGGCCCCATGCCTCGTTAACGTCAAACTTAGGCTCGATGCCTATTTCGTTTCTCGAGGGTCGATCCCCCCGGCTCGTGATGCGTTTCACGAGTGATTCGGCCTAACTCATGCGGACTATGAGCATCCTCATTCAGAGCAATCTTCGCGGCTAACGGTCCGACCCGGCGCCGGTGACGCCCTAAGGTTCGAGTCCGACACTCGACCCTACGGGCTATACCCGACTCAGTCGCCTGACCAACGCCCAATGGAACGCAAAGAACAATGCAAAACGCTTGACGTTAGAAAGAATCAGAAACATTAAAACTCACATAACAAGTTTACAGGTACTATCACAAATTATAGGCCAGAACAAGTCAGAGAGGAGGCAGACAGCCGAAGCGCTCCTTCATCAACGTCGGTCGGAGGAAGCGGCTGATTATCTCCTGCGCCTGAGGCTTGGAGTCTTCAAAAAGCTTCGCCGACGCTTCGTCCGATGTACCCGAGGCAAAACCCTCGGTAATACGCCCGATATCGGCATCGGGGTAATGGGACTGCAGGTGCACCAACGTGAACGACGCCCCATCCCGCAGGGCAACGAGCAGCTCAGTGCGGATCAACCCCGGCAGCATCTCCAACACTCGGGACGCCCGATCCGCCGACGTGCTCAGGTCTTGGGTGTCGTCGAATACCTGGTGGACCAGCGCCCGAACCAACCACAGCAGCTTTCGGAGCTCTTCGGACACACCTGCATCTCAAAAATCTCAGGGACCAGTTTCCCCAGCAAATTAATAAAGCTCATTTGTTACTTACTCTCATAACTTTTGTGCGCAGCCTCAATGGCCGACCGCTCGTTGACTAGATCTTCTCGAAGCTAAGCAATCGACGCTTCTAGCGAAGCAGATAGCTTCTGCACCCTCGCCAGATCCGCCATGTACTTCCTCGCCTCGGCCTCCAAAACGCCGAGACGAGCCTCTGAAGTGTCACGGCTCTCCAAGGCGAGGCGACATAGCTCTTCCGACCGCTCCAGTGCGCCGTCAGCCGCTTCCTTGGCCTCCTCGGCCAAGCGTGTCCGATCCTTTAGCTCCCGGATCTCCCGGGCGCTACGGTCGACCCCCTCCTGAAGTTCTGCGCAGCCCAATGCGTTAGCAAGCAACAACAGGGTAAACTCTCTTGCTAAGTTAATGAACTATAAGACTACTTACTTGCACAGCTCTGGCGCAGCAACCCGACCTCCTCGCCGAGACTCCTCCTCTCGATCTGGAGCCGAGTGATCTCCATCTGGAGCTCCTGGCTACCTCTCTCGAAGCCTTCAGCACGTTTTTCAGCACCCCCAAGGGCGAGGAGTCGGTCAGCGGCCAACTTCCTGGCCTCGTCCCGCTCGTTGCGGGTCCGCGAAACCTCTCGACGTAACGCCTCGACCTCCGGCCGACCGAGGTCTTGCGAAGGCTGGCGGAGCGCCCTCTCGAGGGTTCCCTGCAAAACCCGCCAATCAGGTTTACGTATACTTTCGAAAATTTTAAATATCTAAACTAACCTGGCAGAGCGTTCCATAGGGATCGGCCATGGTCTCCTGGAACTCCTCCAGGCATTCTTGGGTGCTTTGCATGTGAGAGAGCGCCGAGGAGACCCATTCGCCCCCCGCGCACACCTAGTCGTACAGGAACCTCCAAGAATCCCAGGCGGCCTCATTGGAGGTCGGAGGACCAGGTGCAGGATGGCGACCTGTCAAAGCGGACGGGGAAGGATCCAACCTCCGCCACAAGACCCGGGGATGCCCCAAGTCCGCTCGTCACATGGAAACCTGCGCCGCCGCCACCAACGCTGTTGAAGTAGATCCAGTGGTCGGCGGCAAGGCAGGCACCGCTGACGCCGAAGGCTCCCTCAGAGCCAACGGCGCACTCTCCTCCCTCATCCCTAGGCCAGGGGATGACCTGGCCCGACTGCTCAGGGGCACCGTCATCGGCTCCCCAACTCCCACGTCCCCGGCAATAAGACCCGGGGATAGTGGAGCGCTGACCTCGGCTTCAGCAGCCGAGGGTCGCTCCCCCCCGGCTTCTTCGCCTGGGAGTCCACCTGGGCCACCCTCAGCCTCGGTATTCGGAAGCTGCGCCACCTCTTCCACCCGCTCTGCGGTTTCAACCGTAGGTGCCGCGCGAGGAGGCGATGGCGGAGGACGCGATGTCAGCCTTTCTTCGGATGCGACCCCCGCCATTTGGATTCGTGGTGCGCCGAGAGAAGAAGGAGCCCTGCAAAGCACGATCAAAATCCTGGTCATTTCACAATATCAGGTAAAATATCCGATTAAAATGAGAATACAGATACTCACCGACTCGACACCCGCAGGAGAAGGGTAGGCTCCCGCCTGGCGAAGCCTGCCCCACCCCAGCAACCGGACCAGTCGGGGTCGAGGCGAGGGCGGAAGGACCGGATTCCTCCGTCCTTGACTTTTTCGCAGGAGGCCCCTCGGCACTCTCCGTCTCCCTTGCCCGCTGGCGACGAAAACGCTCCGTAAGCGGCACGTCGTCCGACGAATCGGAGTCCGACAGAGCCGCCGCCGAGACTGCCCGCGCCGAGCTCAAAGCTGGCACTTTCCCCAATACGGCTGCGGCTAGTGACCGCCGGGCCGGGGGAGGCGACCAGTCGCCCCCGGTGGATAGGGAGGACCAAGACTCAGAGGAAGAGACCCCCTGAGTCGGAGCCGCGGTCAGAACGGTCGGCGCGACCACCGTAGCTGTCGGCGCCACAGCCGGCGCCATCGAAGGAGCAACGGCCACGGGCGGAGTCAGCGTTGCGGAGGGAGTTGCGGACGTCGGCTGCACCGAGGGCCCAGCAGCGGGCGTCTCGAGGCTGACCCCTCTGCCCGAAGATTCAACACCCGGCATCGCCAGGATGCCGACCTCTTCAGCCGGCACCATCACAGGCGCCGGCGAGTGCGACAGAGGAATGCCCTCCTACACAAACAAAGATAAGCGCCCCAATCTTGCAATGTACCATTTACTAACAAATGCAGATAAGATAACTTACCAATCGACCCTGCTGGTGCTCGGCATCCAGAGGAGCCGGTCCCTCGCTCGCTCCGGCGAGAGCGTCACCTTTCAGCAGGCGTGAGAGGCGTTGCCTCACGCCGTCCTCTGACAACTCCGACTGGACGATCTCTCGAGTCGTGTCGAACCGCCCGGTGTAGTCGCACATGAGTCGGGCGCGGAGGCGAAGCGGCTGAATGCGGCGGCGGACAAAGGTATCGACAAGACGCGCCCCGATCAAGCCCGCGTCTTCCAGCTCGGCCATCCGGACGAGCAGGTCTTCAATATCGGCCTCTTGCGCGTTGCTGAGGCCGGCATTCCAAGAATCCAAGATCGCCAGCGGTTCGAGGTCGAACGCCGGTAGCTCGGGGGCAGTGTTCTCAATATAGAACCACCCCCGTGCCATCCCTTCAAGGAGTCCTTCAATGGTACGTTGAAGTACTCCTAGCGATTGTTGCGAAGACAAATCCCCGCGCCGCTGACGGCCCGGACCACACCACCTTCTCTCTGAGGCTGAACGCGAAAGAAGTACCTCCACAAGTCGAAGTGGGGATCAATCCCCAGGAAGGCCTCGCACAGCGTGACGAAGGCCGAGATTTGAAGGATGCCGTTGGGGTTGAGATGATGAAGACGCACGCCGTAATACTCCAACAAGCCGCGGAAGAAGTTCGACGACGGCAGCATCAGCCCACGCTCGTGGAACTCGACGAAGCTGATGATCTCGTTGGCGCGAGGCGACGGAACCACCTCGCGGTACACCGCGCGCCATCGTCCCGCGCCCCTCGGGGGGAGCAGTCCAAGCCCCACCGAGGTGGTGAGGATGCTCTCCGAGACGGTGGATGCTTTCCACTGGGAGGCCATGAAGATGGAATCGAAGCCGGAATCGAGAACGAAGAGCAAGATGAAGAGCAAGTACGAGGAAGACAAAGGAGCACTACGCGAAGATCAGACATCAAGATGACGAAAACCGGAGGATGAACCATCCCCCCCTATTTATAGAAGCTGACGCGCCGGTTCGACGCTCTGAACCGACATATCCATCTGCACTCACTAACGAGTGGGTCCAAAAAGCGCTCCCAGCGGGCACTCGAACCTCAGCGCACGGAAGAATTCTGTCACCCAAACGCCGACAGACGGGCCCATGAACCACCCTCAAAATTTGAATCAATAGGAGGGAGGCAGCGCAGCATTAACGTACAGTTAATGCCTGGCAACGGCGCTCTTGATGGGACGTGAACGTCGCACTTCGCTGGTCGTGCGATGGACTAATACAACTGTCCGGAACAACCGACGGTTACAATTCCAAGACGCTGCATCCAACGTCCACCTGGACGCGGCAGAGCCGTTCGATCGTCGAAACCACGATCAGCGGACCATCGATGACACCGTGAATCGATTTACGATCAAGCGTGTGGTGGGGCGAACCCCCAACCGATCCGACAGCTGCCAAGAACGCTGATCACGGGGAGATTGGTCAAACTAGCCCCCTCTAGGCGTTATGCCGATCATGAACAGAGACCAGCCAGACCAGTCTTATCTAGGCATTTTTCCTGGCATCAAGCTAATGACGAAGATTAGCTTTCAGCCAACCCCAGCGGTGGGAGTCCGTCGGCGTGATGCTTCAGCCTACGCCCGACCTCTTAAGGTCACTCGAGGGCTCGGGGGCTACGCCGTACGGGCGCGCTCGCGCGCTCCCGTAGGATCAACCATCAGCGAGTGATGGTCGGCACGACGCTTCAGCCCACGCCCGACCTCTTAAGTCACTCGAGGGCTCGGGGGCTACTGTCGGGATAGTATACCCCGGGTGCTTACAGATCAACCTCTACAACGCGGCCCACCTGTGGACCGCGGCCCAACGGCCCACCAGGGACATCACAAAGCCGGCCCGGCCCCAGCGGTCGGGAGGTCCCGTTTAGGCTCAGAAATGGAGCCGTTCCGACCTCCAAGGGTCGGGACCCAAGCTATCGGGATCCCAGCGGTCGGGGTCCGTTCGCTGACCGCTGGGGAGTAGCCATCAACCGAACAGACGAGTCAACTCAGAATTCCCAGCAACGTGCAGGAGACAAATGATCCGAAAGATTCCGCAACTACCCGGCCAGGTAAGGAACAACCTCCCGAGTAATAAAGCTGGGCAATAAAGCATCTCTGCTCTTCCTCAGGGAATAATAGTACGAACGAGAAGCATCGATCGCCCGGCCTGAGCTCCGGAGGGAGCAACCCTCTGGGACTGCGGCCCCACCTATCAAGGGGGCATCCGTTTCCGTAAGCGGCAAGATGCTTAAACCATGGTCCGGTTACTCCAACCATGGTTCGGTCAAAGCAACTCAAGTTCGCCCCTATATAAGAGATACCCGGGCAACAGTGCTAAAAAAGAAGAGAAAAACAAGATCACCAAGCTGATATACCCAGAGCGATAGCGAAGATAACCATCTGATAACTGTTTCCATCACGCGAGCTAGGGACTCTCGGATCTATCCGAGGCCCTTCCGCATTGTACTTTCATGTTTTTGAGATTCATACTATCGATCTCTCGCCCCTGGACGTAGGGTATTACGCCTCGAGGCGACCCGAACCAGGTTAACATTTGAGTCTCATCTGTAGACTAGGCCATTCGATTCAAAAACGCACAAGCTCCCGTCCGACCGTATAAATTTTACTGTGCCGGTGTACGAAACACCGACATATACGTACGATAATCATGCTGTAACGAGCAGGTAAGAGTTCAATTAAAGTACCACATGTTGCAGTGTCGTTCGTCGGTGCCTATGTAAAAGCGTGATTTGGCAACATAGATTCTATTTTGGAACGCTTATGAGCCGCTTTTTACTTGGAAAAAATCAATAATTTTGTGTCACAAAATGGAGTAGCAAAAAAAATATATCACAAAGTGGAGTAGAAAAAAATACATCACGAAGAGAGTAACTAAAATTTGTGGCGTAGGATATGAGTAATAACAAAATTAATTTTGTGGTTCGAGTGACTGGTGAACGTTGTCCCTTGGTTCGGTGGCAAACAAAGCAGGTTGCATATTTTTGCAGTAATGTCTTGCTTTTTCATACCACACCAGAGTCTGTGCCTACAGTTTTTTTTTTTCATGTGGCCAACTGCATCTAGTCTATTTTGTTAAGTATCCATAATAAATCTATCATCTACATACAAAATTCGGCATAAGGAATAATTCTTCTGATCCTTTTTGCAGTACACTTTCAAATTACAGCGGGGCACATTCAAATTCAACTTTGCGTTACAAGGATACGTGGGACAATACGGGATCCAAGAGTGCACAGACTATACTACAGCAAGTACTAGATACTCCTGCACTGGACTTCTGGTACATGACTTCATTCCTTCACATCCTGATCAACTTAGGATCGGAGGGGTACAGTAGGGGCCGCTGAGCCAGCTATCGGCGATGGCCTTGTTCGCCGCCTCCGTGGGGTGGACGCCGTCCCAGCTCAGGCGAGCCGCCGGGTCGCGGCATGCCGTGGTCGCGCCCGGCATGCCGCATCTGGCGGTGAGGTCGAAGTTGTACTTGCCACCTCCCGCCCCGCAGCACGCCTCGAAGGGATTGCTGAACCCTGCATGCATGCTCCATCATTGACACAAATGCCAGCACCAGCAGAATTTTGGACGAGTAGAATTTTGAACGCTACAGGTGCTGTAGGGTCTCGTGGTGAACGAGTAGAATTTTGAAAAAAAAAATGAGATGAAAGATTACCAAACTTTTGAGGCTGCTTGACCATCTGGTAGTACGCCATGGTGTGATCGGCGTACATGATCCTCACTGCTCTGTGCTTCCGTTGAAGCACTCCGAGCCGTTCCTGGAGCAGCGAGTTGTGGTGCTCCGTCAGACGGTTGTAGCTTCTCAGGCAGCCGTACTGGTCGAAGTCTTCTTCCTTGGAGGAATACGCGTAGAACGCCAGGAAGAGCGGGAGGCAGCCCGTAGGGAGGATGCTCGGGACGACGATGTGCACCGCGCCAAGCGCGATCAATCTCTGCTCGTCGAAAAGACGAAGCGTATATTATATAGTTAAGTAAATTTGCGTAAATTTTAACAGTGAATTCAGTGATCGATGCGCGCCTCGACACCGCCGGCGATGGCGTCGATGATCAACGGGGTGTTCTTCATCACCTGCTCGACGGTCAGCTGGAGCTCCAGAAGCTGGATGTTGTAGTCGTTCCCCCCGAACCCGCCGAACACGAACAGCGATTTCTGGAGGAACCCTTTGCAGTCTACAGCACGAGACGACGACAACAAAAACAAAGAAGCCTCATGCATGAAATCAACCTATCTTGGTGAGCGATCGAGAGAGGGAGTTCCTGCATGCTCACCCTGCTTCGTCCCGCAGATGGAAGGCATCAGCTCCTCGAACCACTGGACCTGCGTGCTCAGAGGGCCGTGGTCCCAGATCGGGTCGACGACGCCGAACGAGTTATAGAAGGAGAAGTTCAGCGCCGTGCCTCCGGTGATGGCCATGTTCGCGCCGCGCCCAAAATCTTTGCCTTTGGATTTTGACGGTGGAAGCAGTGGGAGTCCAAGTCCTTGAGCTGTACCCCAAGGTTAATCATCAAAGCACTGTCATCTTATACGCTTCGCTTCGTTCCCTCTCCGTCTTTGATAAGTTCTGTAAGAAAACCGATAAGTATTTACCGATGAAGTCAATGACGACGCGGCCATTGGACCACCGGCAGGACGGCCGGCCGAAGTAGGTCATGCCGTACGGCGGATGGGTCAAGGTGAAGGCTTCGATATCCGTCTTGTTGCTGCCGACGCAGATGTTGCCGGTCTCCATGATGGAGTCGCCGAAGCTGAACACCGCGTGGTATTTGCTCGCCGCGAAGACGCCGGCGCCGCCTCCGACCATCGCCGCGATCAGCATGGAGGCCAGCGACGCGAGCGACGATGAGCTCCTCATGGCTATGCCGGACGACGATGAGCACGGACTTTCATGCGTAGACCGGCCGCTAGGTTCGCGCCTATATATAGCCAGGCGCTCGTTAGCCCAGCAGGTAGTGCAACTGCTACCTAGCCCGTTTGATAATGGCGAGGTAATGGTGATGTGATCCTGGTCGCCGAGGGTTGCTGGGCTTCACTAAATTTGCTCAACTACCCGGTCAAATTTCTTGTACGTACGCTAAAATAATTGCGAATAATCGTACTCTCTTCTTCACGAATATAAATTATGTTAGTTTGGTCACGAAAATTAAGAAAAAATAAAAAAGTATGATGCACAGAAAACGAAGTGGAAAGAGATAGAAATTTATTGAAAAAAAAAATATGTTAAAAAGAGATAAATGTGTATTGAAAAGTGAGAATAATATATATTTAAAAGTAAAATTTAAATGCTAAAATAATTTATAATTGTGAACGGCAGAGTACAACATAACACTGGTCGGGGCTGGCCTATTATGGAAACACGAGCCAACTATAACCAGAGTGTAATGTGATTGGCCCAAGGAATGTGGCACAGCGTTTCTCATCGTGCTTCTTATCCGATGAGCTTGTTCCACGACGTGACGTGTGGAAGATGATCATGACTGAGTCAAGTTTCTCAGTGATAGTTTGGTATAACCGGATGGAGTACCTAACAGTTCAATGCAGTCATGAGCTGAAGTCTGTCGGCACGGCAGAGCCTATTATGGGAACATAGAACATACTATACTCCAGGAGTACCTGAGCATTTTAAGTGACAAGTCCCTTTACATAAGCTACTACTATCATATTTATATCTGGCAACAAAGTGGGTGTGACTTCATCCAAAAATTAGCATTATCAAAAATAAGTGTCTTTTATAATTTATCAAAGTCAGTGCAAGCGAAGTTTGATCAAATTTATAAATAAAATTACTGATATACACGATATAAAGTGGTACTTCATTGACTTTAAGATGAATTGGCTGATATCACCTTTTTCTATCAGCATAGTCAGATTTGATATAGTTGGACTTTGACCAAATCTAAAATGATAGTTCTACGACGGAAAGAGTAATCTGTTCTTTAATTGTTATTATTGTTGATTTTTATTAATATAAAAAATATTTTTTAGTTACTAAAGTATTTAGTCACTATATATGTAATATTATTTACTATATATATTTTGTCACCAAAAACCTTGATCGCACCTTGGTGACAAAATTTTGTCGTTATATGTATATAGTTACCAACAATTATCAAGGTTGGTCATTAATATTATATAGCAACTAAGGAACCCTGATAACTAAATGTATTTAGCTTTTAATGATCATGTTACTTGGTCATTAAAAATTTATATCCACAATAAAAACTAAATTTTGGTCACTATTAATTAATTTTTAGTGACCGTATATCTTGGTCACTAAAACTTGGTGACTAAAAAGATATCGTTTCTTATAGTGTATGGTCATCTTTGATCACTCATCTCATTCAAAGAATATAGTTTAAATGCATAAAAGTATAATTCATGTTTCAAAGGCCTATAATAATAAAGCAAATTATAACAAGATTTATAATATTTATTATACTTTTTTTAAATACGATGAATATTCAAAAATGACATTAAAAGCCAATGCTGAGAACATCTTAAGAATAATAAGAACGGAGGGAGTAGTTATTAAGCTGAGTCTACAATACAGCAAGTCAATTGCACCTTTGGGGCTTGTTCGGTTTAAGAGTGGGATTCATTCCACATAGATCAAGCAAATCCATTGCATTATTCATGAAAATTTTTATTAAAATAGGAATGAATCATATCTTATATTTGTAATTTATCTTTCACAACTCAAACTCAAGTATCGTTCCATAGAGTAGGAAGTGTGGTTTTATTCTTTGTCATAAAAAGAGAAAAAATAAACATAGAGTGAGTTTCATTCTCATCTTAAAAGAATTTTATTTTCA
>BCLG01000263.1:213690-241724 GCA_001602295.1 Zoysia matrella | reverse complement strand
CGGGAACGGCCTCTCTCAGATGATGCTATTAAGCTGCTATAAGTAACAAAGATTACCCCATCCTTAATCCCAATGGCCTTTGAGTCTAGCTTCGAATATGGCAGCTTATTTAAGGGGTGCACTGCATAATTAAATAACAATATCAGTTGGAAATATTAACCATAAAAAGGGGTATGAAAGCCAATCTTCTTAGCAGTCGGAGTAAAATTTGTCTGGTAATTGCATATGCTGTTTTGATCTTTTTGATAATGCCAAGAGCTAGCCCAGAGTGGAGGGTTACACGCTGTTCTCCATTCACATCTCAACTTAAAAAGAAGGAAAAAAAAGGGAAGAGGTTCATTGACGGTGTTTCTGATATTACTTCATACTATATACTAATTATATTGTTTCTAAAAAAAGTACAACATTTGGCGCACCCAAATCATGTGGACAACGCATGCTGCTGAAGGTGCAACATAATTCAATTTGGTGGGAAATGAAAATTGCAATTCAACTTCAAAGGCATCATACCTTGAACACACGTTGCACCAACATCATCTAAATCTCTCCGAGCATCATACTTCAAGTCAGAACTGACAGACACCCACCTGGAAATTGTACGAACAACTAAAATCAAGCGATGGACAAAGGGGAGAACTAAACAATATTGTTGAATATTCAGCACAATCAAGTAGGGAATGTGATTTTTGCCAAAAGACTTACACTGCCTTATGCCTTCCTTGCTGCCAATTTTCCCAAATTAATCCAGCAATTGTTCGACCCTTACCAACACCTGCACCATCACCAATGAAAAAACCTGCTCTATCACCAGTAGGGAGATGATGAAGGTGCCGCTGTCATATAACAACATAGATAATTACAAGATGTTTGATACACAAAATTGCAGGATAAAAAAATAATCACAGGACAGTAACCAACCTGACAAGCATAAACTATTGTTTCAATTTGCAAACAAGATAATGCTTTTGTCTCATCCAACATATCCATGATTTTCAAGTTGTAAGTTGGTTCAGGAGGCTGAACAGCAGATAGTGAAGAAGTTTCTACGACTGGATCTGGATGAGACTGACCCAGAGATAGCTTGGGAGGCCTCTGGGAAAAGTGCACATAAAGCAAATTCACATCCAATCAGAAATAAATGTGATTTAAGAGAATCAAGTCCATACAAGGACTATGAAGTACTTACATACTCAGTGAAGGTTTCTCCAACAATTCCACCTTCATCTTCTTCACGCTCAACATCAATAGCAACCTGATTCACAAAGGCCCAGTAAGTTTCAGACTACGAGTGTGGCAATACAATCGATGAGGCAGCAAATGATAAAACATACAGAAATGTCAAAAATGGATGTTTATGATGAAACATCACCAAATTTCATTTACTAACATTCAAGGAGAATCGAGAATGCTATGCATAAACCAGCAAACGCATTGCAAAGATGAAACCTTATCCTTCAGCTACCAGTATGCAACAACTAACACAAAGATGCATCGAGAAAAATATCAGATCATTTTTTTTAATTACTAATCCCTCCGTCCCAAATTATAAGTCACTTTGGAGTTTGACTCCTCCAAATTTCTCAAAATAAGTTGTTCTCGCTTCCCAAAACACTTTCCCTCTTCCCAATACTTCTTCATCTCTACCACTTTCACCTTTTCCACTCTACTTAATTCCCGCGCCCAACCCCAAAATGACTTATAAATTGTGATAGAGGGAGTAGTGATTACTGATCAGCCAATTCAACTACCAAAGTGAAAACATAAGCCAACCAATTATACACCATGACGATGAATGAGAATGCCCATTCTGCCTATTCTGTGAATATGTTCTAATTTATAGAAAGGCAAACTATAAAAATGGAATTTATCATGGCGACTTAAAGTTTTGGTGAAAAATTACTGCATCAGACTAGAAAACAAAGCCATGCCACTCCGTAGGCCTACCTGTTACCTTCTTGACTCTCAGAACCCAGCGAGTACTACGCAAGTAACTGACACTGTGACACGCTAGCATACCTCATTGATCTCCTCGGGCGGCAGGTCAGTAGGCAGCACCATAGGTACTTTCCCGCCAGCCACCAGCTGTAGCGGCTGCGTCACGCCAGACGGCAAAAAAGGACTTGAAGATGTCTGTGTTGCAGGGGACGAGGCCGGGGCGGCCCCAATGTTGTTGGATGAGGCGAGGTAGTTCTGGAGCTTGGCGTGGTCTACAGCGAGGTCGACGCCACATTGCGGGCAGCGGAAGCGGGCTAGGCCATGGGGCACGTTGAGGACGGCCTGGCAGTGCGCGCAGGGGAGCTGGATCTTCGTGGGGTCCACCCCTTGAGCCTGCGGCGCGCCTCTCCGGGGCTGTGGAGGAGTAGGGACAGCCGGCTTCGCAGGGGATTTGGATTTGGGTGGGGGCGACGAAGAGGAGGAAGGGGCAGGCTTGGGCAAGAGCTGCGGGGGGAGGCGCTGCGCCATGCGGCACTTGGGACAGATGAACTCGGTCATGCCGGGGCCGACAGCGAGGACGCCGCGACAGCCAGCGCAGCGTACCTGGACCGTCGCGCCGGTCGGTGAGGGGGACGAGCCACCGGCCATCGGCGGCGAGCGTACGGCAAGGGTTTCCGGGGGAGGGGGTGGGGGTGTCGGGTTCCTTCCTCGCTCGAAAAGAGCCGGGAAGAAACCGAAACGGCACAGCCAGCGTGGGTTGGTCTCGGCCAAGTTTTGTTGGGTGCCAAATGTCATTTGAGCATTGACGAAACATAAACAGTCAAATACTATATTTCAAATGAGATTTGAGATTCCTGAATATTGAAATTCACTTTTTAGCTTCTGTTCAAAATCATGTTGGCTCATATCTTATAATGAAAAAATCAAGAAAACCTTAGATTTTCAGATAGGGATTTGAAACTTCGAATTCTTTATATGACCATCGTGGATAGCTCGAGTCTATACTACTACGACGTTTATAAATGGGATAATACTCAATTCCATTTTTAAACGATCGTCAAAAGCTCAATTTTATCTCTAAAAATTTAAGAGGTTCAATTTAGTCTCTGAATTTTAGTTAGAAGTTCAGTTTTATCCTTGATCCGATGTGGCTGCCCACGTGGCATGTACATCAGTACGCGGTATTTCACATCAGTTTCAATTTTAAATAGATTTCTTTTAAATCATAACTCATTTTTCAGATCTGTTTGAATTTCTTATAACTAATGCATTTTTTTAATTTTTTGATTGTGTTAGGAATCAAACATAAAAATTTTATATCTCACATGAATATATTTTAGTATTTTTTAAATTTGGAAACCTCAAAATTATATTTTTTAAATTTTTTATTAAATTTTAAATTACAAAAGGAAAAATATAACCCTATAGGATTTTTGTATTGCTTTAATTATAAGAAACACAATGGTTTAAATGATATGAATATAATTATGATTTGATAAAAAAATCTAGTTAAAATTCATAATCTAAAATTGATGTTGACATGGCATAGTAAATGCTAACGTGACATGCCACGTATGCAGCCACATTTGTGATTAAAGATGAAATTGAACCTCTAACCGAAGTTCAAAAACTTAATTAGACCTTTTAAAAATTGAGGAACAAAATTGCGGGATGAAGTTGAGTATTATCTCTTTATAAATTGACCAACTTGCTGGCCGTTGACCTTGTCATTGATTTCCTACATTCCTCTGCTCCTTACCTCGTGAATGGCTGCTCTCGTGACGGAGAACAATTGAACAAATATCACTTTTTTTTCTTACAACAACAGATTTAATTAACTCACCGAAACTTTAACTTTATAGTAACAAACCCACTATGTCTAGACCATGTTTTACAAACTCATCATATGATCTTGATCCCACGTGTCAGACACACAAATAGAGCTATACATTGCCATATGGAAAGCCATCATGCTAGTATATGATTTTAGGTAAGTGTCGTGTATGAATTGAAAAAACAATAACTTTGTGAAAATATACCCCCAAACTAATCCTGGTTTGCGAAACAAGGTCTAGGGTTCGTGACTATTAGACCAAAGTTTTACTAAAGTTGTTAAATTGACTGTAAAAGACTCCCTCTGTATGTCTTAGTTGATTTTTAAATTTAACTTTGACCATTCGTTTTATTAAAAAAATTTATTAAATTTCATATATTTTGATATAATTTGATTTATTATTATAATTATTTGAATTACAACTTAAAATTTTACATATTCAAGCAAATTATTTTGAATAAAACAAGTGGTCAAAATTAAATTTAAAAGTGAACAGCGACATCAGCTTAAAGAACAGATGGAGTATATTCTTTTCTATGCATAGACATCGTTGCGTACAAAATATGTGTAAAATTACAGAGTTGGCCATTCTACGTAGCTGCACCTTGCAAGCAAGATGATCTAAGCAAACGGCATTTTTCTTTAAGTCTTTAAGATGATCTAAGCAAACGACATTTTACTTTAGCTTACTGATAAGTTTACTGAACTAGGGAAGTTGCTCGCCGCTGCTATTGTGAAGACTAGAGCCGCAGTTTGAACCTTTCAACCGAAAATCATGTTTCCACTAAAAATTGAGGCATAGTAGCAACCATCCGTTTCCTAAGCGTGGCTGCCTCTTTTTCCAGCCTCCATGGCTTTCCTCAAATATGCTTTCAAGGTCACCTTCTTCAGTGGGTGCTTTAGCCGTCGAAAGTTGCATGCAAATGCTTCGAGAGCCTTCAGTAAGCTTTTGAGATTGTTCACAGTCCACTGAATCGTGCTTGGAAGTAAAATAAAATCCCAGCTCTTCCATGCATGATCCACATAAAGATACATTTTTTAGTAGTATGAATTTATTTTCTTATGTCTCACAATGGCATCAGCTGCTGCATCTGCATTGTTCATGGGCTTTCCATCCTCGAGTGTGTGGGCTGATACGTAGGCTCGTCCTTGTTAGGCCGGTTCCCCTCTGCTGCATGGTTTCACACAGTTAATGCATCATTCACAGCGAAAGCAAACTTCAATTAAACACGCAAATACTCCTATTTAGCCGCACAAGCCTTACCTTGAGTACTCAATGCCTGACCACAGATAAGTAACCAATTAAATACTACTCGCTTAACTTTGATTATTCGTCTTATTCAAAAAAATTGTTCAAATAGGTAAAATTTTGTTATTATTTAATTTATTATTAGTGAAATTTAAATCATGACTAATAATTTTAGACATTTGAATAAATTTTTTTAATAAAACGAATGGTTAAACTTAATGTTCGAAATAAACGTTGTTAATAATTTAAAATCGGAGGGTGTACTTGCATTAAGAATTTTTATTGTTCTTCGAGACGCATGGATTCCGAGCTTTTCATCAGCAAGGCGCTCCTCTGTGTGGCACGCCTGTGATAACGAGACGAGGAGGGCTGGAGGGGCATTCGACCTGAACCAGAGACAACCATGAGCCTGTTGCTGTTCAGATCCTGCATTTTCTGCAGCCGTGCAGGACAACGCCTTGCAACGGGAGCAAAGCAAGCCATAGAGCAAGTTGGGTGCGCACCTCAGCGTACGAAATCCCAAAGGGGTCAAGTGCTTACGATTCCCCCCTGGTGGTGCCTTGGTTTCAGAGGTCGCGTCTCCGTTCGGTTTCATCAGAAGTACAGTACGCGTCTCGTCGCACGCAGGAGATCTCGCGCGGTTCTGCGTGGCGGCACGGCGCGGCAGCCTGGAAGCTGTCGCGAGGCGCACCAGCTTTGCCGCCGGCCAGCCACGCGGCCGTCACGCGGGAGCTGTCGAGGGAGTGTGCGCACGCCACCCGCGCACGCGTTGCCTCCCCGAGCGCAACGTGACGCTACCGCCAGGCTCCTGTGCGACATCCGGGTTTCCTCGCACCTACCGTACATCGAGCTCGCCGTTGCGCATGGCGTGGTGGAACGAGTAGTTTGGCCCCGGAGGGCCCGAACGGTTGAAGCGGCAGCGAAAAGAAAGAGAAAGAAAAAGAAAGAAGCGCCGGCCGCCGCCGATAATAAACAAAGAGCGTCCGCCGACTGGCGTCTGAGACTCTGAGCAGTGTGCGTGTGCGTGCGGGCATGGAGTCATGGAGAACTTCTTCCACGTCGCTCGGGCCCACGTGGGGCTCCTCGATCCATCGTCCCGCCGCCGCCGCCCACGAGGTCACGCCGGTCCCCATCTTGGCCCGATGACATTTGGACGCCGCAACGGTAGGCGTCGAGCGACAGGATCCGGCGTTTTTGTAAGGACGACGACGGGCGCCGGGGCCGCCGCGACACGCACGGACGGTGTGAACTCAGCCTGCGGATCGACGGACGGACGACGAGCGGAGGCGGACGTGACTCCCGCAGCACCGCACAGGTCACCTCCTCCGCCACCGCGTTGGTTTTGGTTCGGTTCCGTGGATGGGCCCAGAAGCTGGCGCCGGAATTGTTTATACGTGCACGCGTGTCACTTGCGCATGTAGGGAGTTGATAACAACTCAGGGCGGCTTCCAGCGGTTCCCTGGGATATGGATGCAGCTTCCGTGCTCCCACCTTCCTGCTCCCTTGTATGCTCCCGTTACGTGGCGATCTGTCATTGGTCCGTAAGCAACGACGTTGTCTTCCGTTTCCTTTATTCATGGCGTGCTTTCATCTGTAGTGCTCCCTCTATCTTGCTGGAAAGATGTACCGGCATATCAATTAACGTAAAAAAAAAAAGTTGATCTTTGGAGTCGAACACATACAGCTCTCTATCGTTGCGATCAGCCAGGTTTCACAAAGTTTGTTTTCACGGTTTTCGATTAAAACTTAAATTGGTTCGGTTCAGTTTGAATGAAGGTTTAAAAGTTTTTTAAAAAATAAAATTTTGAAAAAAAATCTAAAACTAGTCAAACCGGTCAGTAAACCAGTTAAACCAACCAAAAACCAGTGAAACCGATATAAAACAGGTCAAACCGATTTGGTTTCAAAATTTAAAAAACCAAAACTAGAAAAATAGTTCTGCAAAAAAAAATGAGTGATTTTCATTTTAAAACCTGATTTTTCTCCATTTATTGTGGTTTTCCATAGCGGTTTTCCTGACTTTTGGCAAAATCAGAGCCGAACGACGCCCGCACCTCTAACAAGATCTGAAACCTTGCATTCCACTAAGGGAAATTTATCTGTAGAATACTGTTAATTTGTCACTTTGTCAGGAATATAATGTTAGATGACGAGAATTAGAATAAAGACATAACAGAGAATGTACGTCTCGAGTTAAAAGGACACTCACAACTTTTCTCTTTCTTCTTTCTCTCTCCTCTTCGCTATAAAAAAGTTTAAATAATTAACACAATATAATAAAAAAGTTTAATTTTACGGTATCCTATCACATAGACAAATTCCTCTTTCGCTAACTTAAACGATGGATCATGAAGGTAACTAACGGCGTTAACTTTAGGCAGTCACGCTGCTACGCAGACTAAAAAAAATCAGCAACCAATAAAAAGCTGCCACGTATTAGGAGTACAGACCGGAGTACGAAACCTGGAGCACCGAAGCCGCATCCCTGGGATATACCATCATTTTCTCTCGTGCTTGCATCTCCCTGCTTGAGAATCGGTCGATTTTCAGCGTAGAAACACACTTAATTTAGCGCTATCAAAATACTCTGATGTCGCTATCTTCACTACTTGTAACATTCCGGATTTTCAAAATGCTCAATCATGTAATTCCTCCTCTTGGATAATAATTCAAAATGTTAGAATTTGTATCAAGCCACGATTTCAAATTTGAAAGGTACAATTTCACCAAAGATTAATTTAAAATCCAAGTGAATCAAGTTACGGTTATATCAAAACATGTTCCTAATCCCTTAGTTTGCCTCCCAACAAACTTTTTTTTAGGATTCAAGCTCTAGAAGTGTGGACTTTAAGATAATCAAATAGAGATACCGACAAATTGGTCAACTCCTGAACTTGTGGTAGTTTAACTCGGTTCAAATGAAAATAAAGATCACTTCCTGACCTTTTCATCACATCATCTTATCAAAATGGAATCTACTCAACTTGTACCTCGATCTTACCAAGTTTGAGGATTATTGGAGGACTCTTTGTATTTCTTTCAAACCTTAAGAATGGTTTCAGCAGTCCAAAAATCGTTTCCTTGTCAATTAGCTGTTCTCAAATTTTAATATCTTCCAATTCTCTTTGATTCATCCTATGCATGTCATTAGGGTGATAGAGAACTCATTGATCTACTTTTGTGCCAAATTTGGAGCCATTTGACCTTGTCAGTTATTTGCAAATTGATACATAACATCTCTAATCAATCATTTTCAGCCAAAAATTTTAAAGTAAATATCTGAATTTTTATATTAAATTCTGTGAGGAATTTCGACTTGACTCTTTAACAAAAGTTGATCCTCATGTTCCCTTCTATAACCACAAATATTGGTAAAACTTTCTGAGACTTCTAGGGTGGTTTTTCTATTTTTTTCTTCTGAATATCACCCTGGAAGCCGGACTAGTCTGTGTGTCCGGACTAGTCTGCACTTCGGAGACGTGTGCCTCCAACGGAGCACACCACCGGTGCCATGCACCCTCGCCTTGATTCCTGTTCATCCCATGCAAGGAGACACGTGTCTCGTAGCTCTGAGTGAACTAGAGCGTGAGGTTAAGCCCTCCCACCGGCCTTCACTCTCTCTCCCTCGACTCCTCCTCCTTTCCTTGGCTCTTCCCAACAGAGAAGGCTCCATTGGCGCACCTCCAAGCTTCGAACTCGTTCCTCCTCCATCATCCATGCCTCAGCCCATGGGAGCCTAAAAAACAGTTCACCAAAGACTCCTCTAGCCCCTCCAAAGCCCCATTGGACCATCCATGAAGCGAGCTTCGCGGATCTAGAGGTTCTTCTAAGAATCGCGCCACCGTGGTGATCTCCGCCCCCTTTTCGATTTCTCCCTCCACGGTGACCCATTCTTTGATTCCTTGCATACATGGGTGCTCCATGGTGAGGAACATGCGGTTGATAAGTTGGTTTGATGTTTTCTTCACCGAGGTTCAAGCATTTGGCTTCTTCTCCAACGCGGGTCAACTTTTGGTGCCAACTTCACTGTCGATTTGGCGCTTTGGAGCTCTCTCTTCCTCAATAACCTTGGTGCTGCTCCTCTACCTTATTAGGTAAAGCTTTTAAGGTCGATTCCTTGAGTTTTTGTTAGTCACATTAGGCGGGACACCTTGCCGAACCTCGGTTAAGTCGCCGAGGGCCAAATAAGACCGACCTTCCCCTTTGGGACACCTCTCTGGAGTTCGGAAATGACCTCGGACAAGTCCGTGGCCGGACTAGTCCGACTGGGCCAAGGTTGCAACTCTCTGCAGTCTGCACGG
Source organism: Zoysia matrella (assembly GCA_001602295.1). Lineage (NCBI taxonomy): Eukaryota > Viridiplantae > Streptophyta > Magnoliopsida > Poales > Poaceae > Zoysia > Zoysia matrella. The sequence continues at coordinate 232,405 of BCLG01000263.1, read as the reverse complement.
CGGCCCGGACAAGTCCGCCTTAGTCCGGACTAGTCTGAGCATCTTTTTCCAGAAAAAGTTAAAAACTTGTAAAATGCATAACAAATTGTAGAAAATTTATAAAAATGCGAAATAAATTTTGCTAGAACCCTCTTGACTAGATCTACAGTTTGGTGCATTAAAATCTCCCAAAATCTTGATAAATTTATTTATACAAATTTAGAGAACTTAAAAAAAGATAAATTCATATCTTCATTTCTATGCATGCAAAAATCTTTAAATTTGGTATGCATATGCATCATTGCATATAGTAAGTGCTCAAAAGGTTTCATTCTAAAATCATGCATATTTCAGGCAGAATTATACTTCGTATCTTCTAAGTTTTACAATTTTAATAATATATTAATGCAAGTTTAAAGCTCAAGTTTTGGTTAGAAAATAATTCTCAATGTAGTTCACCTCTAATAAATTTCATTGATTTAAAAGATCATGCTTAACATGTTCTAATGAAATATCAAGTAGGTTCTTGCATGTTTAGAAAATATAATTGAAATAATTAATATTATTAATAGCTCATGTTTGCATGAACAAATTTAAAAATAAATTGATCACTAATTATTCCCACTCCAATGATACTAAATCATCAAGTTACCTTAATAACATGCGCATTTCCTCAACAATGTTCACACATCCTAGTAATTAGCTAATTCCTTTCATTAATTCTTAAATGGAATGTTCCAAATAAAATAATTAGATAAATTTGCATCGCATTTCTTTACAGCACCATGGCATCTATATCTTAAGTTCCTTGCAACCTCATGTCATTATTGTTTGGTGTTCTATTCCATTTCATTCATATGCATTTTGCATTCATTTAGGAAACACCAAAGAGTATGCAAAGGAGATTGGTGCCAGTGCTGAGGACATCACTGCTGAAGTTTAACCTTGTTCTTAAGAATGCTAACATTGCTCAAACCCAAAGAAAGCCTCGATGCATCTTAACCCCTTTTAAAATATTTTATTTTCTCCCACAAGTATAGTATGGAGTCATGAAATGTGCATTAAGTTATAGAAATTGATTTAACACCTAGCTGCATTATCCTTAGAATTTTCTATGGGGTATAATGTCTAAGTTAGTTCCGATCACCCAATATTATGCTTCGCTTAATTGTTGAGTCATCCGTAGAAGTCGAGTGGTTGGAATCCGCTCGTGAGCTATAGGAATGGTCTCACTTTGGATTGAGTTGTTGGCATCACCATAATAAAAGTTGAGATAGGACCGAAAATGGTCACGAGCAACAAGATATGGTTCTTGTTTGCATTAGCTCGGTTTGAGTCAATTAAGGATCGATCGAGTGTGCTCTTGTTGAGCAAGTTTGAACGGTATCGATTATATACTAGATATCTGGGCCCCAGAAAACCGATATAGCTCCATTAACGTAGTGGTTGGACAGTCCTTCACTCCTCTTTTGAAGATGATAGAAGGGAGAGTGCACGGCCTAATCATGGATAGCCTCGATGTGTGGTATCGCGTGAAAGACATGTACTCGAGAGGAGTGAGATCCGGACCGGCCCTATGTTGTTGTTGTGAAAAGTTGCCATACGTGACTCTCGGAGTGCGCGTACGTCGTGTAATTTGGGTTTCGTCTGCAGGATGTAAATCGATTATAATCGCTGCCTCTCACAGTAACGAGTACCGCTTGTCTTACTGTATCACATCGTAAGTAAGAAGATGGAATAAAAATGAATATTGCAGACTTTGTGTTAATTATCTCTTTTGTATTGCAACTATGATTGCTTTGGAGTTATTTGGCAAACAATGTTCTCCACCCATTTAACTTGGCTAAAATATGAAAGAAGGATCAACTATTAATGCTCTTTTTGCAAAACAACCCTCTCAATGGTAAGCCTTGCATGCTTAGGAGTCGGTTTTACGAAGCCAAATTAACGGGTATGACTGCTGAGCATTAGTTGCTCAAAATTTGTTGTTTCTCTCTTTTGTTGTAGGTAATCTTGTTGGTTGAGAAGTATGAGGCAAGTCTAAGGTTGATGTACTTTATTACAGGAGTAACGATGTGAGATAGATTATCGCTTCCGCTACACTTTTTGAACTCTTTTATAAAAAAATAAAAATCAAGTAAGAACTAAAGGTTGAAATAACTCTAAATTGACTTGCAATGTATTTTTTATGTCTATGTTGTACTATTTAATCCCATGTTCATCGTGTGACACCTGATATCGACTGTGCACGACGAATAACTCGCTTTGGTTCTGTCACACTACCCATGCACGTACTCAACAATATCCAGCTCCCCTTGCGGATCCGCGCTCGCTGCCGCTACGGTGGCAGGCAAGCAAGGAAGCTGCGGGACAGGTGCGCGCGCGCCCCCTCGTCGCCGTCAGCGTTCCCCGTGCCCTGCCCTTCGGTCGAGAAAGCCCTTAATTTTTCCGCATTGACACGTCGCACGGCGCCGCACCGCGGGGCCCGATCACCGCGGTCGAGGAGGGCCGGCCGACCGCGCGGCGCAGCTGGCTCGTTCATGCGGGGCCGGCAGGTCAGAGTAGGCGAGCGGTGCGGCCGCGAGACGCGTCGTGCGGCGGTGGCGGGCGCGCGCGTCTGGAAGCTGCGGTGTCTTTGCATGGCTCGTTCGTTGGCGCGCGGCCGGACGTCGTGGAGCGGGGACGGATGGATAGCGACCGGGGAGCGATCAGCGAGGTCCTGGGCGGCGGCAGGCGCGCCATCGATCGGGTTAGGTTGGTTAACTCGATTTTCAAGCTATAGCGCGCAACGGAGCCACCCGCCAAGACGGCCAAGTTGCACCTAGTGGTGCACCGCCAAGTCACTCCAAAAGGTGACCCCATCCTCGTCGATTTCGGTGAAGAAATTCAAGGTTCTCGGAAGAAAGGAATTCACGACGAAACAACGCGCTTGGAGGAACGAGCAGCTGAACCAGTGACAAATCTTGCAAGTCGCAACACGATAATTATTGAGATGATGAGAAATGAGAGATAACGACACTAGAACGAAAGTAACCAAACAAGGAACACACTGACAGGAGAACCGAGCAAGCTGCTGCACCATCAAAAGAAAAATGAAGGTGATGAGAGGAAACTTGCGAGAAAACGGCGGCGCCCAACGCGGGGGCGGCGCCCCTACCTGTCCACCTCCTCCTCACCCCACCACCGCCGCGGTCAACCGCCCTGTTCCGCTGGCTCCTCCGCGCCTCCCGCCTCACCTATTAATACGCGGCGCCACCCTCCCTTCCCCTCCACAAGCCCACCCAACGCAGAGGTCAGACAAACCACCGAGCGCGCCCGAACACTTGGCGCCCGCCAGCGCCAACGCCAACGCACCGCATCGTTGCTAGCCCGTGTTCGCTCTCTCTCTCTCTCTCTCTCTCTCTCTCGTAGTCCATGGCGCCCAAGACCGCTCCCCCTTCCGCCGCCGCCGCCGTGTCCGACGGCATGATGGAGCCGAGGTTCCGCGGCGTCCGGAAGCGTCCGTGGGGCCGGTACGCGGCGGAGATCCGCGACCCGGTGAGGAAGGCGCGGGTGTGGCTCGGCACCTTCGACACAGCCGAGGCCGCGGCCCGCGCCTACGACGCCGCCGCGCTCCACTTCCGTGGGACCAAGGCCAAGACCAACTTCCCCGTCGCCTTCTCGCAGGCGCGCGCGCTCCCGCCGCCCAAGGCGCTGGCCGTCAGCCCCAGCAGCAGCACCGTCGAGTTATCCTCCCAGGACTCGCCGGCGCCGTCGCTCGACCTCAGCCTCGGCATGCCGGCCGCGGTGGCTGCCCAGCCGTTCCTGTTCCTGGACCCGAGGCTCGCGGTTACCGTGGCCGTCCCGGCGCCGGCGCCTCTCCGGCCAGTCGCCGTCCCAGCTAACAAGGCGACGACGTGCCGCGACGACGAGCAGAGCGACACCGGGTCGTCGTCATCCGTGGTGGACGCCTCCCCGGCGGTCGACGTGGGGTTCGACCTCAACATGCCGCCGCCGGCCGAGGTGGCGTAGGAGGCGGACCGGCGCAGCCGCGGCGCCCGATGACATACGACGGCTCTGATCCAGACAGAAGTAACAGAACTCGCATAGAAGCTTAGAACCTGTACTATTAGCAAGATGTTGGTTAATGGTCGTTTACTTTGCCGCGACGGGTTTCTTGGGCTAGTAGGTGTACAAAGATCGCCGTGTTTTCTTTTTTCTTTTTTGCATCGGCAGGATAGGAGCTCTACTGATGTTGCAATACCGAAAGCGTTTTGTTGTTCATTGTAAAGTATTAATCTCTGATTAATGAAGAGATTTTACTGTCTTAAGTTAAATCTATTCCTGATCTTAAGTTAAATCTATTCCTGATCTATCTGTGCTGTATGGGTCATCTATCGCCGTTGTCCATTGATTTGGCTGGAAACATTCGTGTTTTCATTATCTAGCTGGATAAACTAGTTCCTTTCTGAGGAAAAGCTCGTTTGATCCTGATTTTTTATTGAGAAATGAAGATTACACGAGCTATAAGCTGCAGTTTTACTTGTGCGTTGAGTTTTCTCCGGGCGGCAGAGGTTAAAAAGCACGGCGAGCCTCCTGAACCACCACCGATCCTGCCCAGGCCAGCATCTGAACCAGCATCTGAAAGCGCACTTCAAGCTTCGCGTACGTGCGCGGCTATTGCTTCCGCTGTGACGGCACAAGCACCTGGCAGGCATCGTTGAACGATTCTCCTGGTGAAATTCCGTAGCACGCACGAACAAAGCACAGGTGCTCGTCCCTCTGACCGGCTTGACAGCCAAAGCGACAGCGGGCGATACGGAGGAGGGACGACGACTCCGCGACGACGCAGAAAACCGCGGCCCCCGCGGCGAGTTTGACGCGTGAGCGGGTGGGGCTGGGCAGTCGCGCCGCGCGCCGCGGGACGACGACCCAGCGGTGCCGGCCCGACCTCCTCTACTGACCCTACTGTACCTGACATCCCGCGTCCACATACGCCGCGGCGCGAGCGCCCCGTGGGCCACGCGGCTTTGACGCCGTCCTGTCTCGCTCGCGCTCGCGCTTTCGCCTCGGACCGCGGCAAGCACTCTCGCGACACATGCGGCGCGGCGCCCCGCGTCCTCGTGGAGTCATATGATAGAACCGACGGTGCCAACTGCCAAGCTTTCAGGGCTGCGGGCTGGGAACTTGAACCGCTCATATCTGACTCGGAGCAGGCAGAATATTTTGTTTGATCAGGCGGCGCGCTAGCTTTGGGAAGAGTTGGGAGCTCTTGCAAGCAAAGCGAACATCTCTCTCTCCTTACTTTACCTGGGTTCTTATTGGAGTGTCAGCAGAACGATTTGGGACTTTGCCGCCGAGCCAGAATCGCTAAAACAAGCATATAACACAGGTGAAACGGAACGAGGAGGATCCGTGATCTTATCACCCATGAAGTTCGTCCACTTTGAAGAATATTGACCCCTGGGTGTCGGCAAAGGAACAGATTTGTCCGAGAATCCAGTGACATGGTGGTGGTGGTTACTCGCGTGCTTTGTTTACACAACTGGCAACGAATGCACACGTCGAGCCAAGATGGGGAAAGGGTGACTAGTGACCCTGAGGTTTTCTTTTTGTAGTCATTTGGCTGAATGTTCTCAGAAAAGAGCCACGCGAATTCACACTGGACTCGTTGATCCTGAAAGAACACTAGTAGTAGTGGTTGGGGAATGGGGAGCGAGCACAAAGAGTGAAAAAGAAAGGAAGACGTGTATACTTATGCCCGCTCTCCTGGGTCGTCCTCCACCGTCAAGTGGTCGACGCGACCCGTTCCGGATCGGAGCCGGCCGGCCACAGGGAGGCGGACCATTGGCGCCTGCACCTTTCCGCTCCGATTCGTATCCGCCCAGTCACGGGGGAGACGGCACGTGCCGGCACGGCGCCGCACCTCGGAGGCGTCGGCGGCTTTGGATCTCAGCCGGCGCCCGGCCGAATAAAGAAAAGAAAACCGCCTTTGCTTTGCACGACGCCGCCGCGCCGGACCTAACTGGCGTGGCGGCCTGCGGCTCCCGCGCCGTGGTCCAGCGGAGACGGCGCCGAACGAGCTCGTACCACACGCTGCCATCGTGTCGGTTATCCAGACACCAACGGCGTCCTGCAGTTCAGCCCCGCGGGACTATTTGACCGACACCTTCTTCCACAACATTTGCACAGCGCACGCGACGCAACCGGCGCCGCAACGGCTGGTCAACAATGCACTGCACGCCGTCTAGAGGTCTACAGAAAGACCCCGGTGGCGACGTGATCTCTGATGCGGCGGTGCGGTGGGGCAGTTGGCCAACCGGCCGCCCTCTCTCTCCCCGTGCTGGATGCTGTGGATGCGCGAGGAGGACACCGGTCAGCCAAGCAAGAGTCTCAGCCGCTCGGGCACCCGACGGGCGGAGATCACGCGCCCCCCGACGGCCGCGACTTGCTTGCCAGACAAGCTCGATGCCGTGGAGGCGCCGGCACTTCGCCACAGCTCCACGATTCCGCGCGGCAAAGCCACGAGCCCACGAGCGGCGCAACGACTCCCACCAAGCAGAGGCAACGGCCGGCCCGTGTTGCCCGCGCCGCACGGCCGCTGCTCCCTGCTACACAATACAAACGCTCAGCAGGCCGTGTCAGGATCACGTTGCACGACGGAAGGACCTGGACAGTGTCACAACACCGCTCTTTCCCAATCACGGAAAGCAGCACGCAGTCTTTTCGGGCCAAGATTTACCCTTGCAATTAGGAAAACAATCTAGTACTGAGCTAGTATAAGAATCAATACGAGTCCAGGATCACAGTTCAGCGGCGTCTAATGTGCACGGATGAAAATCTACCTAGCATTTCGTGAGGATCTCGGCTCCAGTCCTGGTGATGAGTAGCGTGTGCTCGAACTGTGCCGACAGGCTGCCGTCCGTCGTGACGGCCGTCCACCCGTCGTCCCACATGTCGCAGTCGATGCTTCCCATGGACAGGATCGGTTCTGGAAGTTGAAAGTTAGGCAGGAGTGGCGGCAGTTAGGAACACCAGTGCATTACGTCGAGCGAAAAAAAAATGGCTGTGCTGTGCGTGCACGACCAGTATTAAGGATGCTGCGTACCTATCGTGAACGTCTGACCCTCGACCATTGAACCCGGCCTGTTGTTACCTGTCGCAAGAACACAGCAATCGGGTCAGAAATTCGCAGTCAATTTTACCATTGAATACATCCAACTAAAGATAAGGTTGGATTATGGTAGTAGGCCCAAATATTGAAGCAGATGAATATAATCGTTGAACCAGGAAAATGACTACGACTCAATCAAATATTGCTACAAGTTTACTGATATGGAGCCTGCTCATTCAATGTGTCAGATAATCTTTTTTCGAAAAAAGGTGTCAAATGCCAAAAAAATATAACATTATGATCATAGTGCCCAAACTTCATAATCATGGTGGCTAAAAAACAGACATCTTTAATTGACTTAACATAATAATTAGCATAACAACCCAAACAGAAGGTATTCCACCTGTGTGTTTTACGCAAAGAATAAAAAAGGTAGTTTTCTTTTTCTTTGTTGAGACATCTCTAAGGTTAAACTGAAAATGCTGTTCATCTGAGCATTTTTTTTGTGTGTGTAAATAGGCAGGTGTTGCCATTTCATTATAGAAGGAGAAAAAGAAGGAAAGCATGTAAGTTCAAATAGAGACAGGCAGCAAATGCTGGAATACCTTTACTTTTTTTTTCAATACAATACGCACTGAGTATATTGCTTAAAAATATGACTTACGCTGGTGATATATAATTGGCTCCGAATGAAATACTCTGCCAACTCCATGCCCAACAAAACACTCCACAACACCAAATCCATGCCTCTCAGCATGCTCGCTGAAATGTTCAAGTAGACAAATGGATGAATCTAACAAAGTACAATCCAGGAAAAGTAAGAATTTGACACAGATGCAGTACATAATGTAGGGAAAGTATCAAGTTACTTGCATACTTTGGAATTCATTTTAGTAAATTTTAGCTGTCTGTACACATATGTGAAAGGGCTGACAGTATGCATAAGCAGGAATACACAGTAGATGAAATTTCATGGGTTGTATTTGATAATCAAAAGTATTTCATTTTCTCTGAAAACAATTTGCGATGCCAGGCTAGCCAACTAAGAAATTAGCAGAGAAAATTTTCAAAGAACAATTATGCTGCTTTTATGCAAAAAAATGTGACTCTATTGACATAAAATTCATCAATAAACAAAATGCTTATTTAAACATTGAAGCTTAAAGATATGAAAGGTCCAGTTTCAACATAAATTTCCTAGTAACTAGGGATGGAAATATGGTCAGGCATTGCTTACTACTCCCTCTGTCCCCTTTTACTTGTCATACTAGAGGTGGGCGCAGAATTAAGGTAGATGAAAAAGGCGGACTAAAAACGAGGAGGAGAGGGATAGAGATAAGGATATATTGGAAATAGAGAAAGGTGTATTGGGAAGCGAAGATGACAAGTAAATGTGGAAAACTTATGAACTCTAGGATGGCAAGTAATTGAGAACGGAGGGAGTACTTAACTAGATATGCTTATCATTGCATTTCTGAATATGACATAAATTGGCATGAAATCTTGTACCTTATTCTTCTGCCAATCTTTTTAAAGCTGGTACCATGTTTGCATGTTGCTATGGCCCTGAGCAAGCACTCTTCAGTAACCTGATATTAAAATTGTATAAATTATATAAAAAAAGTTTACATGAGAATTTTTCCTGATAAGCAAAACATATGTTCTTCGAGATAGGTCTTTTGTGCAGAGGAAAGGAACTAATATGTTGGTTGATAGTCAAGCAATTATAATTATGAGTAGCCTCATCAATATGAGTACAAATAGGATACTGGTCAAATATCAGGTTCTTTTGTGCAGAGGGAAAACGTATTACAAACAGAGTAAGAAAAGCATTGAGAATACTAATCATGACAACAACAAAAAATATTGCAGGAAGACACAATACATGTGTTCTAGAGAGAAAGGTACCTTCACAAGTTGTTTACTGGCTTCATCAACATCTCCACAAAGAAATGTTTTTGAGGTGTCTCCATGGTAGCCCTGAAATGGCGGGGGCGTATTACTTCAGGTGGTTGAAACAATTACAGATTCATGAACACATCAACAGTACAAAGTGATGATAAATTTATATGACCAAGGAAGTAAACACCTACATTCAAGTATACAGTGACATCAATGTTAATTATGTCGCCATCCTGTAAAATATTTATAAAGAAAAGGAAGTGTGACACTGTCAGACTGGCTGTGAAAAAGAATCCAGAGTCAACACAAAAACAGTTCAATGGAAGGCTTTCTGAACCTGTAGTTCACGTGAATCAGGGATTCCATGGCACATGCACTCGTTCACTGATGTGCATACACTTTTCGGAAACCCTCCATATCCAAGCGGGGATGGATAGGCTCCAGCATCAATGATCATCTTGTGCACTGCTTTATCAATTTCGTCTGTAGTTACAGATGGCTGATAGAAAGATGCAATAGAATTTACTGGAGCTATAGTTGTTATGGAGCGCCTTCAAGATAACCAATCATGAGTCAAAATTTCTGACGGGCATGCTTACCTTCACTAATGTTCCTGCATGCTCAAGGACGCGCGCAGCAAGCTCGCAGGCAGCTCTCATATGTACAATGCTCTCTTTGTCATGCATCTGTATCTCTTTTGCTATCTCCGGCGCTTCTTTTGTGCCGACATAGGGAGGTCGAGGTATGTTCGCCGGTACCGGAAGAGGCGGGCTAACAGTCCCACGCGTTAGAGGTGCTCTTTTCTTTGGTTGTCCAGGAACTTGTATTCCTCGTGGCCTTTTAGTTTCATTAAAAACCGTAAGCAAGACTCAGAACGGTGCACGAAAGGATGCAGCTAACAGTTCAGTATCACTAGTGCACCCCAGTTGATCAGCCAGTGTCTATTTCTCATTATATAAGCAAAGCAAGTATGTGAGTTTTGTACCTCGCGTTTGCTTTCTCCAACCCTCCTGATCTCTTTGCTTGGACAACGAGAGACCTCTGGAGGCATGTCTCCCCTTCAGAAAGATAAATGGAGGCACACAGGGTTGATTTAGGAAATACCACTAGATGAAGAAAAAAAATACAAAATAACGGAGCGTTCTCTTAAACCATACTACACCAAAAAAAAAAAAAAACTCCAAGCATCATCACGACAGTACCCTCAGCAACAAGGAACAGGAATCCATAAGCTTGGATTCTGGATGAAGTACATACCGCGGCCGCCGGAGAAGAGCGACGCAGAGCGCTGGAAATCCATGGAAGGGACCCTAATCGCCATTAGAATGGCTATGCCTCCAGATCTGAAAGCAGCGCGCCAGGAGTTTGATTTGGATTGGCTCGCGCGCGCGGACGAACAGAGAAGAGGATAATTCCTGACGACGGGAATGAATTTTTCGCCTTCTTTTTCTCCCCAGCATATGATGGGCCGGGCCGGGCCTTTATGCCAGATTAATTTCCTTATACTTTTGCACGGGGTGGACCAGAATCATTGGTCCTGACAAATGGACCTTTCTGGGGCTGATTGTTTCCCGGCATAAAGATCGGCCAGGGCTCCGCCAGTGCAGTGTTGCGTTGTTTGGTGACCCGGTTTCCTTGAGCCTGGCTCGGCGGGAACGTGAGAAATGGATTTCGCTCCCGGACCTGACCGCGCTGGTCCAGCTCGCATGCAGCTCGAGCGCACCGTACGTGCAAGCGTATATAAGCCGGGCATGCGGGTGCAGCATTGTTCAGTCTACCGTACAGAAGCTCCCCTAGACGCGTCGAAATCTGGAAACCGAACCGATCACGAGCTCCTGCACCGCTGCAGGCAGGCTCCGTAGAGCCTGGGCGCACCTTCTAGCCTGGTCCGGGCTCCTACGGGAACCAATCAGCCCCACTGTGATCAGTAATAGTGTGGAGTGTTGACACAATCACACAAATAATATTTTTTTTCAATGTTTTTCCATCACTAAAAAAACAGAGGAAGAAAATGTGTGCAGCCTATTCACATAACGTGGCAGTCAGCTCTCAGCTGTAGTTGATGAATCTTAAGCCTTCACATACAACACCACCCCTTTTTTTTTTTTTGAGACTACATACAACACCCCCCTGTACCCCCAACACAATCAATAGCTACGTCTTGTGTAACGTTGCCAGGAAAGTATCCAGTTTCGCGTTCACGTCTCGAGACAAGAACATGATGCAGATGGGCGCCTGCGCCTTGAACAGCGCCATCATCGACAGCAGCAGCGACCCGAAACCGTCCCCGCACATGAGCCCGGCGGCCACCGCAACCCGGACGTCGTCGCGGTCGTATTTCTTCCACAGGTACATCACCAGGCTCCCCGCGCACATGCCTATGGACAGTTTGGGCGACACGAAGAACGCCACGGCCAAGGCGATGGTGCTGGGGACGTACCGCGCCACGCGCCACCTCCGTCGCTCGGACACTTCGCGGAGGACGGCGATGCACAGCGCCAGGGCGAAGAAGATCTCGCAGAGCAGCACGCTGTGCCTGGGCAACCCGCTTCCATGACCGGTGCCGAGCATGGCCATGCCGCGGTACAGCTTGACGTACGGGATGCTATCGGTTTCGCCGTGATCGTATAACTTGTACAAGACCCAGAAGACGACCGGGTTGATCACGCACCCGAGCGCCGTGCCGGCGATCTGGCCGATGAGCACGGTGTGCGGCGAGGTGAGGGTGAGGTAGCCCGTCCTCATCTCCTGCGTGAGGTCGGCCGCGGGGGAGATGGTGGACACGATGATGCCGCAGGCGACGAGCCCGGCGACCACGCCGCCGCCGCTGAACCCCACCCACGACCCGAAGACGAGCATGGCGATCTTCCCGTACAGGGTCGCCAGGTGTATGTCCGTGATGCCGTTGCCGTACGTGTTGCTGAACGCGAACATCGGCGCGATGAGGTACAAGAGCGCGACGTGGTGGTACCTGATCTGCGGGTAGAGCTGCGGGATGACGCCGACGGAGAGAGCCGCCAGCGCCACGTAGCATACCGCGGCGGCCGGGTTGGACACCCGGTCACGGAGGAACACCTGCGCCCGCCGCCGGTCGTCGAAGCACCGCGCCGCCCTCAGCTGGCCGCCGCCAGGGCCGCTGAGGCACCGGAACGGCGGCTGCGTCTGCTTCCGACGTGTGTTGTACATGGCGCACAGTGTCCGGAGCAGGATGCAGAGCATGTGGAAGAGCCCGTCGGCCAGGATCATGGATATCCCGATGAACGTGCGGTAGGCGTTGATGCCGGAGAGGCTGTAATCGCCGAGGTTGACGGGGTACCAGCTCCCCTCCTTGGTCTCGATGTACGGCCACAGGATCCCCCAGGAGAAGAGGGAGCCCGCGAGCATCGAGATGGTGACCTTGTACGGGCTGAGCATACCGAGTCCGACGTTGGACGGTATGAAGTCGAAGGAGAAGCCATACCGGAACGCGGTGAGACCAAACATCGGGAACGCACGGAAGCCGCAGTTCGCTACCCTGCCGTCGCCGGCGAAGAACCACTGGAATAGCGACCACGCCATGGTCCCGACGAAGGTCTTGCCCAGGACGGACACCTGCTTGCGCGCTTGTTGGGCGCCGTGCGGGGTGTGCATGGTGTTGATGAGCTGCGCCGTGGCCGTGCCGCTCGGGAACGTGAGGTTGTGCCGCATGATGAAGTAGTCCCTGAACGGCAGGATGGCGAACAGGCCGGCGAAGTTGGTGAGGAAGAGGAACACGATCAGCCTGCCCACGTTCGGCTCCGCCACGTTCTTCACGCCGTCGCTGTCGGCGTCGCCGTCCATGGCCGCGTCCTTGCTCATGGCCAGAATGTACGACCCGAACCCGCCGGTGTACGCGATGCACGAGCAGGCGACGACGCAGGTCTGGATGACGGTGTTCTCCTGGCGCGTGAAGGGCGACAGCGCCACCTCGAACCGGTCGGCGACGCGGACCCAGGCGCGCGTCGTGAAGAAACCCAGCAGCCCCGCGGGGATGGTGAGCGTGGGCAGCAGGATGGTGGTCAGGCTCAGCTTCATGGCCACGACGGTGAGCGTGACGCCCAGGACGGTACTCACGACCACCGACCGCGCGGTGATCGTCTCCGACAGCGACGGCACCGGCTCCGCCTCGAACGCCCGCTCCATCGACGGGCCGGCCTCCTGCTGCTCGTCGTCGCAGGTCGGCAGGTCCATCGTGGGCGGGCGCCGCTCACCGGCCCGTTTGGTGCCTCGCTGGCTGCCCTTAATTTGCCGCGTTCGTCCGCTTCGTGAAGACGGGTGTTTATATTGGAGTGGCTATTTTGAAATTGGCGGCACGTGCAAGCCTGTACAGTTCGGCGGCTAATTAACGCACAGTTCTAAAAATGACGAATCTACGTGTCACGGTTGGGTGGCTAATTGGCAAACTCTTTGATAAAAATAGACAAATTTGCGTGGGACTCTTGTTTATTCAGTCTCCTTCAGTTCAGTGGCTACTTTTGAAACTTGATAGGGAGTCAACAGCGCATGTCTCCATCCCATTGCTACCAGCAATAGAGCCTATTTGAACGTAGAAATTTTATAAAAATTTTACATAGATTTAATATAAATTAATTCATTTAAAAAAAACATAAACGAGGGAAATTCCTACATTTCGAACGGTCCTTCCTTTTCCTGCCCGCTTTTCTTCCCCCCTTTGGACATGGGCATGGCACTTCACGCTCCATGACATGCCACTTCAACACAAGTGGATAGGCCTTCGTGAACCTTCCGACAAGCCAGGTCGCAACGGCGAGCTCGGAGAGCGGTCCGACGGTCCTCCGTCGTGGACAGCAGCACACGCCACTGCCAAGAGACCCGCACTTGTCAACACGTGTCCCCTTCTCGAGCGCACGCCGCAACGTGTCTCTGGACGTGTCACTCCCCGCCACCTCCATATAACACCGCGCCACCACGCCTTCTCGCTCCCGTCGTGTGATCTCCTCTAACCTTCTCACGAAGCCAATCCATCTTGATCGCTAGCTCGCTGCTGATCCGAGATTTTTTTTTGTTCATCTCAACGATCTCTAGCTCTGTGGGTCGTCTATGTCCAGATTGATGGCTGCCATGCTGCTCGGGGGCGCCCGTGTGGCCGGCGCCGCTAAGCTCACCGGCGTGACGTCTGTCAGTAGGCAGGCTCTTCACAGGTCGGTTCACTTCCTTCCTCCGCGGCCGCAGCCGGCGACATGGAGTCGCCTCTGCTTGCAGACTGCACCAAGATCGTCTCAGGTACTCCGTACTCGTATTCTTGACACTATCGATCGCCAGGTACGTTAACTTCTGTTTGATTTCGTCTGAGACGAGACACGACGCTGAGGACGTGTGGCTTTCTTGCTCCAGGCGTACAACAACGCGCCAGACGACCGGAGGCACATCAAGGACAAGTACCAGGACGCGGCGGCGGAGGCGAAGGAGGCGACCGGCGACGCCAAGGAGCACGTGAAGGGAATGGCCGGGGAGGCGAAGGACCGGGCGCAGGAGAAGGGCGGCCACGTGGCGGACCAGGCCTCGGACATGGCGGAGAAATCCAAGGACAAGACCAAGGACACGGCGGGCGAGGCCGCCGACGCGGCGTCCCGGATGACGGACAAGGCGAAGCACGAGACGCGGGAGGCCGCGGACAAGGCGGGGAACGTGAAGGACCGGGCCGCGGAGCTGGGCCACGAGGCGGCGGGCCGCGCGCAGGAGACCGCGAAGACGGCCAAGGACCGCGCCGTGGACGGGACCATGTCAGCCGGCGAGAAGGTGGTGGAGATGACCAAGGAGGGCGCCAGCAAGGTGGCGGAGACCGTGCAGGCCGTCGGCGAGAAGGCCAAGCAAGCCGCGCGCGGCACGTGGGACTCCGCCAAGGAGACCGTTCGCGACGTGAAGGACAGCGTCGCCGACCAGGCGGGGAAGGACGTCGACGCGTCCGTGGAGGAGAGGGACAGGGCGGCGGCGCAGGAGAAGGAGAGGAAGGCCAGGGAGAGGGGCGCCGGCCTGCCGTAGATTTGTTTCAAGTGGCTTCGCACTTTATCGTGCCCTCGCCATGAATTCCGCTTTCTTGCGCACAATTTTACTGCACTAGTTGAATAATGTTGCGAAACTTGAGACGGTCGTCGTCTTCGTGTACAATCAACACGTGGAATTAGTCTCTGTTTTTTAATTAATATCGTCGTTGATTTTTAAATTTAATTTTGACTATTTGTTTTATTTAAAAAAATTTAATAATTTTTATATGTTTCAGTATAATTTGATTTATTATTAAAGTTATTTAAATCATAACTTAAAAATTTATATATTTAGTAAATTTTTTAAATAAAATGAATGTTTAAAGTTTTGTAAATATCAACGGTGACATTATTTTAAAAACTCAGAGAAACTCGAAGGAGTATTTACCACTGCTGGCGGCGTCGGATATGTACAATCTTTTATTAGCTGTTCACGGATCTGAGCATCTTTGTTGCAATTGTGCTACCACCATGCAATTACGAAAAACTTATAACAAAATAGAGAGGTCCTACATTGCAAAAAGAACATCTGCCTCACAGAGCGCAAAATACAGGCTAACACACCATTGTGTTGCGCCATGTGCCTGCTCCTTCTTCCAGCTACATTCTGACGGCCACCCGGTGCATGAGGTACAGAAAAGACTCCTGCAACCATCGAAGTCCCGGTGCAAGTATAGCCTCCATCCAATCGCCATCGTTATGGTTAGAGCGGTCTATCAGACGAGGATTTTTATCAATAGAAATAATGTATTTAAAAAATTTATCATTAAATTTACAAATTATATATACATTTGGTTTTATATATCATTCATATAAAGATAAAATCATAAAAAACAAACAATGTTTTAAGTTTCAAATATGCAAATCCTTCCTATAAATAAAACAACCCTGGTCGCTTGGACATGCAGCACTTTGCGGCATCTTCGGGTGTGGGATAGGCCTAGTGTGGGATGCTCAACAACATCAGCTTCTTGAAGAACCTGCAGAGAGCTTCCTGGCTTCGACAATGGGGTTGTCAATGAGATAGACGGCGCCAGTTTGCTTGGGCTGCTTGATGAATACCAGCTCCAGTTCAAGGTTCTGTGTGAGAGTCCTGTTCCTAACGCGTTACTGAGCAAAATCACCAGCGCCTGGACATGCAGCGCCCGGATTTAGACGTAAGATGTCACGCGCAATTGCAGCATCTTCGAGTGTGGGATCCGCCTTGCGGCATTTTCTTTTCAAGAATTCATCAGCTTCTTGAAGAACCTGCAGAGGCCTTCCTGTCAAAGGGGTTGTCAATGAGATGGACGGCAGCCAGTTTGCTTCCTTCTTGATGAATGCCAGCTCCAGTTCGAGCTTGGTTCTGTGAGTAGTCCACCACCGGATCGTGTTGGGGAGTCCAGCAACTGGCTTCAGGAATAATATGCCCGGAGTTGGAAGCTCTTCATGTACAGGCTGTTACAATTTTTATACTACAAAATAAAGCAATTGATTTGCAAGTTTCGGTCGGTATAATAGCTGTATAGATGAAGGCTCCTGTTCCTGACGCGTTACTGAATAAAGACTGAAAGTTGAAACAGCGCGCTGAAGCTGTGTGCCACGCACGGTTTGGGACTGTAGCAGATTCATCGCCTCCGCACCGGTCTGAACTTTCCACCACGTTTTCGTTCAACTCGTTCTGGTTTCTCAAAACCGACGACGTGGTAATCAGGTCCAGGAGAACGCGAGTCATTTGACTTTGTTCCCTGCTACCAAAGCTTGCTTATATCGAGCTAAAGAAGAGATTTCAGATATGAACAGAAACAGTAGTACATTCCAATTTCAGTGGCCCAGAAGATAAGGAAATTCCATTCCAAATTTCAGTACTCTGAAACTTTTGCTAATTACAATAATCTTATTCGTAATTACGAACGAGAAAAAACCACTTTGAATCCACGGAATGACTCTGAAACTCTGCTAATGGTTTAGAAAGTTGGCAGGTTGGGTCGGGTTGGATACAAGTAAATGCGAATTGAAACGAGTTTCTTTGATTTGATTGCTAATATATTTGTGTTGTTTTTTTTTCTCTTTTTTTTTATGGTGCTGTTTAGCTTGTGTGAAATGAAATAAAGGATTAAAATTGGGAAAATGAATGAACCATTGAGATTTAACAAGATGGATAAAACAAGGGTTCGGATTTTCTATCCCTGTTCCTTTTCTCAAACTCATCTTCCATTACTTTATTTATAAAGTCAACCTGTCTTTATATATTAAATGTGGTGCGTTATGTTGATCCTCATTTTACCACATCACCTTTAAAAAATATTAACCGTCGGATTAAAATCTAATGGTAGATATTAAAAAAAAAGAAAAATAGATATTAGAAAGGAGAAAAAAATCTTTTCCTCAGTCAACGTAGAAGCGTGCTTCTACTCGGCGGGAGCAGGCATGAACGGCTGTGCTATCGCAATATATTAAAGCGTAAGCATTCTCTATCACAATATATTAAAGCGCAAGTATTCATTAATAGCTTGTTATGCCACGTCACCTAAAAAATATTAACCGTCGGATTAAAATATAACGGTAGATATTAGAAAGGAGAAAAATCCTTTCCCCGGTGAAAGTAGAAGTGCGTTTTTACTCGATGGGAGCAAAACTCGATGGGAGCAGTGTTGATGTAAGAGAAGTTCTTATAAATTTATTCTACTTCTATATCTTAAAATATATACTACAATTAAAGACTTTTATATGTTATGAAAATGTATATTTAGATATTTTAAATTGTTTTATCTCTAAAAATACTCTTTGATTACTGTGCTATAGATTCAATAGAACTATTTTAAGAGATATAGATATACGAAAAGTTCTTATAAATTTATTTTACTTCCATGTTTTATAAGTATATGCTACAGTTAAATATTTTTATATGTTAAAATGTATATTTAGATAACTAAGTTGTTTTATCTCCTAAAAATACTCTTTGATTACTATAAGAACTAAGATTTAATCTTTTTCCATTTACAATTACGATAAAAAAAAATAGTAGCTTTGGACACAATGTTTTAATCAAACGTTGCTAATATAAATTTAAAATAATTTTAAATTTATTAAGTTACAAAATTAGAAATAATTTGTTTTAAAAATACTTTATTAAAAGTGTGACAATGCTATTTTTTATTAAATATTTTATAGATAACAAGGGTCACACTTATGTTTTGAAGACTATGTCGACAATTTCTTTTTGAGACCGGAGTATATGTTTACGAAACTTAGCCATTTATGTTAAAGTAACTATACTTTTATTTGTTAAATAATAAATTTAAAATATACTATTTTAATCTGAGTTGAAAAAAAATATACATAAAAAACGCGACATTAACACGCAGATTTTTTTAGTAAATTTTAAATTTTCAGTTGGTTGTTAACATGCCATATTTCATCCACCTGAGTCCAAATCATGATCTATTTCCTTATCCCTTTGAAGCCAGCGCACAGCAGAGCGAGGCGGGCTGCTCCCTTCCCGTCTACACTCTCCCCTCGCTTTTGACTCCGCCTTCTCCAAAACCGCGGGCCGCATCCCTCGCCGCCCACCGGCGGCAACGCGCCACCTCCACATAAAACCGCCACCCAGGAGGGCAACCCACCCGCCACACCATGGCTTCCTCTCTCCTCTCCACCCCGTCCCAAACCCTAGCCCCCGCCCCCGCGCGCCTCCGCGCGACGCTGCCGGCGCAGGCGCGGTTCCCGCGGGGCCTCC
>BCLG01000263.1:152883-213680 GCA_001602295.1 Zoysia matrella | reverse complement strand
CGCGTCGGTGGCGATCGAGAAGGAGACCCCCGAGAGCGAGCCGCCGCCGACGTTCCTGCGGGAGGACGAGCGCGGGGCGGCTGGCTCCGGGTCCGTGCGGGGCCGGTTCGAGGCCATGATCCGCCGCGTGCAGGGGGAGGTTTGCGCCGCGCTCGAGGAGGCGGACGGCGGCGGCGCGCGGTTCGTCGAGGACGTGTGGTCGCGGCCCGGAGGGGGAGGGGGAATCAGCAGGGTGCTGCAGGACGGGCGCGTCTTCGAGAAGGCTGGGGTCAACGTTTCCGTCGTCTACGGGGTCATGCCGCCGGACGCATACCGCGCGGCCAAGGGGGAGGCTGGGAAGAATGGGGCGGCGGATGGCCATAAGGCTGGACCCGTCCCCTTCTTCGCCGCGGGGATCAGCTCAGTAAGTGCCTTTCACAATGTGTTACTTGAACAGCCTAGCGCCTTTTATAATGTGTTGTTTATCTTGTTGCATCTATAGGTAGGCATTAAGGAGCTGTAGAATACTGTATGTTAGTGTTTTTTTAGCACCAGACACCAGTGACGGTAGTGAATTACCATCACTGGTACAATTTCCCATTTGAACGAGCTGTAGTTGAAGGGTGAATATATTGTAGTTATATGATTGATCTTGTAGTATTGCTACAACTTAAAATGATTACCATCTCATTTAGGCAATTCGGTGAAGCATCTGTGCTCGAAATTGAGGGATGTTATGTTATTTCTTGTTGATGTAGAATTTTATTTTACATAATCCATAGGCTGGATAGGCTGGATCACTTCGCTTTGTGATACTACATATGTTGCTATGAACTGTTCGGTGCATATATGAGCTATTTCTTTTGGCCATGATTGTACAGATTTTTCACCTTTGATGCTATCTTAAACAGATACTGATCATAATGTCTTTATTTACTGTAAAAAAAATAATGTGCTTCTTTTCAGGTTCTTCATCCCAAAAACCCATTTGCTCCAACACTGCATTTTAATTATCGTTATTTTGAGACAGATGCCCCAAAAGGTACTTACTCTCTGCTAATAAACCTTTGACCATTATGACTTAATTATTCTCTAGTTATACCGTTGTAATGCACAGCCCCGAATTTCTAGGTTTCTAGCATAACTATATTAGAACAAACTGTTTTTTTTTATTAGTCATTCTGATGGTCTTCTTCGTTAGCAAATGTGATCTTTTAACACCGGCATTTTATGATCTCTATCTACAGATGCTCCTGGTGCACCAAGACAATGGTGGTTTGGTGGTGGTACTGATTTGACTCCTTCATATATAATCGAAGAGGATGTCAAGCATTTTCATTCGGTATGTCACTGTCACACTCTCGAGTCCTGACATGTTTGTGCTATGTGAGCTCCCTGAGAGTTATGTTTCTAGTTTTCTACCATTTCCATCTGTGAACTAGTCTCAGTTTTTTGGATTCATCTGCTGTAAGACGTGTTCTAAATAGATCAGTTATCTTCTTTCTTTGTACAATGTTCTTTGCCCATGGAGTGAAATTCTTAGTGTCTTTCAATACAGAAGTTTTCTGATTGAGCTAAATGTATTGTTGCTACACAATACTAGTAGTTCCATATAATTGGAGGGTTATGAATAAGCATTTTTATTGGTAAAGAGCCTTTCTAGTTTCAATGTCAATAAATTCTAACAGCTGAAAGACATGTACTAAGCTACATTGAACTGCTGATAAATTAGTACATGGCAATTAATGGCTTAACATGCAGTCATTTATTCATATGCATGAAAATCATGTTATTGTTGTTATCTGATTGCAGGCTCAAAAACAAGCATGTGATAAGTTTGACCCAGGTTTTTACCCAAAATTTAAGAAATGGTGTGATGATTATTTCTACATTAAGGTATGCTCATTTTATCATTGTTCTTTTTCTAATTTTAGAAAGGCGTAAAATTTGTAATTCACATCCTTCACTACTTTTTTCAATTGCACGATTTGAAGCACAACACAGTGTGTGTTGGGTTAGTCTAAAGTTCAGATACATAAAAAAATAAAAAAAATCTCAAAAAGTAAATGAACCTTTACTAATTTTGTTCTGTGTATTTTGGTTGTTATAATTGTGATGCTAAGTTTCTGGTGGGTTCTGGGGCAGTTTTGCATTAAGAAATAAATGTTTCTACATAATGGTTTCTTGGACCCTATGATTTTTATGGTTCGTTTTCTCATTGCAGCATCGCAGTGAACGACGTGGTCTTGGTGGAATATTTTTTGACGACCTTAATGATTATGATCAGGAAATGCTTCTTGGCTTTGCTACAGGTAAAACTCCTTGCTAGATGATCAAACATAAGCAGCTTTATACCAGGATTTTTGCATTAGAGTTTCCTTTCCTTTTTCACCCATGTTAAAATTGCAGGGGCCTGTTACTTTGTATTGTTGATTTAAGCTACTTTTAGCATTTCAGTGTTTTGGTTGCTGTTAATTATACCAATGAGTTTCAAAGTGATTCTCTTTTTCTACAGAATGTGCGGACTCTGTGCTACCTGCATACTTACCAATCATAGAACGGCGGAAGGACACTCCATTCAATGAGGATCACAAGGCGTGGCAGCAACTGAGGAGAGGTCGCTATGTGGAGTTCAACCTTGTAAGTGGATTTAGGCGAACACTGTCAGTGTCTTGATCCGACGCTTTTTTGGGGCTATAACTTGTGCACGTCTGGTCTAGGTATATGATCGCGGCACCACATTTGGCCTCAAAACTGGAGGAAGGATTGAGAGTATACTGGTGTCTCTTCCCCTTACTGCACGGTGGCAGTATGATCATGTAAGCTATAATGCTGCTTTCCTTCGCCTAAGAACTCATTTAACACTGAAGTGTCTTTATTTTACTGGTGTCTTGCTGTACGTTCTTAGTAGGGAAAATGCTTATGCCGTGCGATGTACTGCCAGACTTGGGGGCATTTTTCCAATAATAACGTGCCATTTTGTTTGCAGACACCGGAAGAAGGTACTGAAGAGTGGAAACTTCTTGACGCCTGCAAGAATCCAAAGGAATGGCTATGATTTGCCGAGTTTTGTATGTTATTAAGATCTTGTGTTTAGTTATACTCACTCACTCTTTGTAGCTTCGAGAGCTCCAATCATATGTGGTTTCATTATTTCGTTTTGTTCCTGTAGAATCGTGAATAAATATGCTGTAATGTCGTAGTTGTATGTGTCGCTTTTGAAATACAACGGCCGCGTTGTCTTTCTTTGCACCTGTTTCGTACAATTTTTTGGTTTATTTACCCTTTTAGCCGTCTGCCGGCCTACTAAAGCCATCTTTAGATTGCAGGAATTTTACAGAAACTAGCTTTTAAAATGAGCTGCGTATGGGAAGGTTCGAAGACGCCCCCATGCATATCAGTGGTTTACGCACTCATAGCCATCGTGGTTGGGCCGGGGATGTCGAGCCCAAAGACACGGTACTTGCGTAAATTTGCGGTGTCCACCACCATTTCACACTTCATTAATAGCAGCATTCGTTCTCTCTCTCTCTCTCTCAAAAAAAAAAAAAAACACTCGCCTTTTGGCACATCAGGTATTCACCAGAGTTCATGACAACAGCAGCAGGTTGACAGTGAACTTCAACTTGTAGGCAAAATCTGTTTTGGGCTAGGCTAGCGCACTATGTAAAGAGACAAACCGAATCAGCTACGCTTCGTAAGTACTGTTCGACCATTGACAACTCATGTGCACGAGAAAGAATAGAAGCAAGGTTGACGCGCAAAGTTAAAAGCCGGTGTAAACATAACATAACCAATAATGATGATCGGATCGGGAACCTCCATGCATGATGAGTGGCATCGCTGAAAAAAGGTCACTCGTTGTGCCAAATGCTACTGAACATGGGTGCACCCAAAGATAAAGAATAGAATCAGAACACCACATCATGCAGGATTGATAGGCCATATCGATGTGTTAGTGTGCGACACTGTGGAGCTGATTGATACCGAAATACTCCTATATGAGTCTGCAAGGACAGCCAGTCATCCAGGAGCTGATTGATTGATGCCCAAGTTTAGGAGTAGAGCCGTGACGTGGGCGGACGGAAGCGATCGAGGCAGCAGTAGTTTAGAGCTCTGACATTTCTTTGTGTTGTTCCCACATCTGTTTGTTGCCATATTGAGAAGGCTCGGCTCTGACCCCGCGCACATCCCATCACTTTACAAGCTAGCTGCCCGCGCATGCGTGCTTGTGTGCGCCTAAAAGGGACCTGCAGCATGCGCCATGGGCAGATAGCAATCATGGGGAGCATGGCAACGGCGATCTCAATGGCACGCAGTTGCATTGCGCCGCACTGCGTGATACGCTTTCTTGTCCAGTTCACACAGGGTCACACAGAGGTACTCCAAGAAAAAATGCCCTGCCAAAGAATTGAAAAAACGATTTTTGATCGATTTTTTCGGTTTTCGCGATTTTCGTTAAACTGATCCGACTCGTTTTAACCGTTTGAATGAATCATAAACCCTGTTGCATTGCGCCGCACTGCGTGATACGCTTTCTTGTCCAGTTCACACAGGGTCGCACACAGGTGCTCCAATAAAAAATGCTCTGCCCAAAAAAATTCAACTTTTAAATTTTCGATTTGAAGCGGTTTTCAATTGATTTTTTTTTGTTTTTGTGGTTTTCGTTAAACCAGTTTCGACTGGTTTTAGCGGTTTGAATGAAATCATAAACCCTGTTGCATTGCGCCGCACGGCGTGATACGCTTTCTTGTCCAGTTCACACAGGTAAGAAAAAAATGCCCTGCCCAAGAAGAGCTGACCTTTATGATGGTAAACTTAGATATGATTTCCCAGCAAAAGTGATAAGGTTGCAGCCCAGTATGCAGCCTTTGCTTGTGTTCCCAATCAGAAACTAAGATAAGATAGATGAACTCAAGCATCTGTCCCCGGTTTTTGGCTTCCAAGCCAAGCAAAGAGCAAAAATACCTTCCAAGCTGTACATGTATGTACTGAAATGTCAAGCGCCTACGTACACAATCCAGAAGAAAATTGTCAAACATTTTTGTTCCTTGTACTACTACTACTACTACAAAAGGAAGCGAGCTAGAGGCGGCCGGCAACAGATTTTTCCTGGCTTGCTGTATCCGTGCATATTCCAAAAAAGATGAGCTGGTCCAAGTTCAACCACTTTTCACATGCCCTCGCTCACAGTTCACAGGGGGGTCTGTTTTGCTGTGTTTCTTTTTGGAGAGATGCTACACTATTTAAGAGGTATATAAGGTAGCTCTACCTATTCAATTAATCTCAGTCGTTGATTTTTAAAAATTAATATCAGTTTCATTATTTTTTGGTATCGGGCTCACTATTTTTTATACCGAGTCTAC
This sequence comes from Zoysia matrella, assembly GCA_001602295.1. Classification (NCBI taxonomy): domain Eukaryota; kingdom Viridiplantae; phylum Streptophyta; class Magnoliopsida; order Poales; family Poaceae; genus Zoysia; species Zoysia matrella. The sequence continues at coordinate 208,335 of BCLG01000263.1, read as the reverse complement.
TATTTTAGTACTTTTAACTAGGCAAATAGATGACTGTGGTTAACTTTAAGCATTGTATCATCTCTCTTTTTTTTCAAAAATAATGCTAATGGCAACCACTATAAAAGTCAAGTTGCGACGCCAATATTTTTGTGGTTTGTTGCGTCACCATATATACTCTGATGCATGCTGATTGGTGAGCACACGAACCGTGTGGCTTGGCAGCCACATTTTCAGGGTGGGTGTTAACATCACACTTGGGTCATGACAAGTTCGTTGGTTCAATAAACTGTTCCTGTCTTATTCAAGCAAGTCTGATCTATCTAGCCACTGCCGTTTGAGAGTTTACCCATGCTATTTAGAAGTAATAAATTAGAGCCATATACTTCTCTTAAGATTTTATTAATTTCAGCACAAAGTTCGTGTGATCGAAGCTGTAAAAAACCTTGTTATCTCTACTCTTATAAAAGAACCATCTGGTGGTAATGACCTTTCTGCCATCTGCCATCCTCAGCCGTCGGATCTGCATCGGACGCCCCTCGAGCCGCCTCGGCAAGTTCGGCGCCTACCTCCACCGACGCCGTCTCCTTCCCCGGCAGACCACAAAGTTCACGTGATCGAAGCTGTAAAAACCTTGTTATATACTGTATATCAAAGGACGGCCTCCCGTTGTTACAGAAAAGATCCTGCATCGATGTCAAAACTAACCAGATCACGGAAAAGACGGCAGGCCCCTCCTCATGAACGAAAAAACCTTTGCAGAAAAGGACGCTGGAAACTCGAGAAAAGGGATTAAACAACACGGGCAAGGCTCGGGTTGGCATCTCAACAAAGGATCTTCCCTAGCTTGCTACTGTTGCTTATTAGAAAAACAGTGAAACACAAAGTACTGGTGGCCGTAGAAGAGGAATAAGATTCCTTCACATTTCATAACAGTGTCGTGGCACGGTTCTCGAGGCCTAAATGGAGAGACTATTCCTATTCGCGGTAAGGCTAACCCATAGAATGAGCTTTTGTAGTCGTCACAGGCTGCATGTAGGAGAGCTACCAGGAGCGGAGAAGGATAACGTAGTTTTCACGGAGTACCTTTCACAGCAAGTCTAACCAGATCTATCGCCACCATCGTCCAGAACTTGTCAGGGCCTGGAAACCACCGTGACCTCTTTTGGCCGGCGTGTGGTTACCCATAGCGGTAAAGTATCGTGTGTTTTTACCTTGCAGTACTAGCAGCGTGTTAAAGTAACGTGTGAACGCTGGGGCACGCACAAACTTGTCGACCGGCTGCTCTCGTCGGAATCGTCCTCCACGGCTCCACCTCCTCGATCCGGCCCATAGGTTTCACCTGTCAAGCACCACGCGTGTGCCGGTGCCGACCGCTGCTGCCGTGTTTCGCCCCGGCCTCGGGTCGGGTCTATCTTGCAGGCGGGGCAGCAGCGACCAAACACCGCGCGCGCGCCGACTCGCGCTTCGTGGTCGCGGCGCGAGGCGCGGTGCGCCAGCCAGGCCAAAAAGACGGCGCGGATCGACGAATCATCGTCACGGACGCCGCCGGGCCGGCGCGCGACCGCCGCGAGCTGACTCGACCTCGCGGCGCGCGGACGATCGGAGCGCCGTGATCGGCTCGTGGGGAGAGGGAGCTTTCGCGGGGTCCTATCCACCCCCGTGGCCGCGGATGCTTTTGCTCGCGCGCCGTGCCCTCGCGGAGTTGCCGGTTCGGGCAGCGTGGGAAGGCGTGATCTCGCGGGCATGCAACTTTCTTTCGCCTTGCGTATGGCGGGGGTTCGTTAGGTTATTCCAATCTTATGCAAATCAATGTCACGACAACAGCTACGCGCTCGTGGAGCTGCCAGTTTGGGCATGAGACGCTGGTGTTGTGCAGGTTCCATCACGCTTTGGCACCTACGTACGGTGCCTACATCTACAGTATAAAGAGCTGTGTTATCATCCCTTCATTTCGGTCACCATAGGACCAGCTATGAGCTTAACTTGCTCCTGAAACATACGGAGTATTACCAAATGTTAACGTGATGTCGCTTTCGGTGGACACTCGTACACCACTGAAATTGATCTTATACTGTATTTTGTTACACAACCCCAACTAACTCTTTTCCGGTTAAAATATTAACAATATTGATTTTTAATATTATATTTAACTATTCATCTTTATTTTATAACTTATGTAAATATGTAACATTATATCATAAAATTTTAAATAAGATGAATATATATATATATATAATTAATATAAAAATTAATGGTGTTGTTAATATTTGAAAATCAGAAAGAGAGAGTAGAAAAGAAAGAGAAAAAAGAAGATGCCAAAAATAAACAACGGAGAAGGTAGGAAGGGCCTACACCCACCCTACATGCAAGTTGCAACCCCTCGCTCTCGCTGTGGCTGTTCCTCCCACTGCGCCGGCGGAAGTTTTTTCAACTCCTTCCTCCCTTCCCACGAGCGAACGCCGCACCTTCCTCTGCCGCGCTCCCATAGAACTAGAAGCAATCGAGCGCCCGGCTCTCGATGCATCGGCTCTCCCCCTGCCATGCCGCACCGCCGCCGAACGCTTAACCCGGTGCCCGCGCTCCCCGTCCCCGCGGCCGCTTTCCACCTCGCCGACGACTCGCGGCTGCCGCTCCTCGCCGACTACGCGCTGCTCCAGGCGCCCGGCCTCGACGCGCCGGCGTCCGCCGAGTGGAGCGGCGGCAGCGGCTTCACGGCCAGCTCGGACGCGGCCACCACCTCCGCATCGTCCACCGCCACGGCCCCGGGATCCTCCCTGACGGTGGCCGCCGACGGCGGGAAGGACACCTGGGTCCGCCGCACGAGGGAAGGGTACTACCTCCAGCTGTCCCTGGCCATCCGCCTCACCTCACAAGCCTTCCTAGCCGGAGCCCCCGCCGCGCCCGAGCTACTTCTCCGCTGCGGTGCCGGGGGCGCCGAGCACCACGCCGCCGGCGACGTCGCGGTTGATCCGGAAGCCGTCTCCTACCGGCTTTGGGTATGTGCATACTGTATGACTCTTTGGACACGCTATGATCACGCATGAGCATATGATGGCGCATTTCGTAATTCTGATTTTCGCAGTTTCTTGCGTTTAACTGAGTTAAGCTTCCTGCTGCTTTGTGGTCTATGGGTAGTGATTACTTGGTGGCCATATCTTATCTCCATGCTAGTCAATGATGAGGTCGTCTAATTAGTGCTGGTATAATATTCGTGCACATATAACTTAATTAAGCAAATCAAACACATGATCCACTGATTGCGAATGATGTCCAATCTCTCTTCTTCGAGGATGAATCTTCTTCAGCTATTCTTGATGCTCTGAACATTGAATATTGCAAGTTCGAAGCAAGCTGAGACGTAGCCGTGCACTTTTCTGCTTCACCGCGAAACCTGAAATGATTGTAACAGTGTACTGCAATGGCGATCGATGCTTGTGTGCTGCAGGCGAACGGGTGCCTGTCGTGGGACGACAAGATAGCGCACGGGTTCTACAACATTGTGGGCATCGACCCGCACCTGTGGGCTATGTGCAACGCCGCGGAGGAGGGCCGCCGGCTTCCGACGCTGACGGCACTGCGGGCGGTGGACGCCAGCGAGTCGTCGCTGGAGGTGGTGCTCGTCGACAAGTGCACCGACGCGGCGCTCGCAGACCTCGAGCGGCGCGCGCTCGAGCTCTACCGCGCTCTCGGCCTCACGCTCGACCTCGTCCGCCGCCTCGCCGTCCTCGTTTCCGACCACATGGGGTGGGTATCGACATCTCTGTCACCTGGGTGCTCCGTGCTCGTGCACTGGCAGTGTCGTGTGCGTGCATGCAAGAGCCCCCCCCTTGCAATCCGTGTGCTTGAGCCTATTGTAGACTTGCATTTCATCGTCTTCCGTGAACTTGTGCACCGACGAACACGTGAACTTTCCTTTCTTTTTGAAGGGGTGCTTTGAGATCAGAGGACGGGGACCTGCACATGCGGTGGAACGCGGTGAGCAAGCAGCTGAAGAAGCGGCAAAAGTGCGTCGTCGTCCCCATCGGCGGCCTGTCTATCGGCTTCTGCCGGCACCGTGCCATTCTTTTCAAGGTTAGTACCATCGATCGGATTAAGAACCCTCATCCAATGCCTTACGGCAAGATTCCTGTTAAGCTTAGAGTACCGTATTTCTCTCCTAAAATAATTCAGGAACTGGCGGATTTCATCGGCTTGCCATGCCGGATCGCACAAGGTTGCAAGTACTGCTCTGCGCCTCACCGATCCTCTTGCCTTGTAAAAATTGACAGCGAGAGGAGATATCTAAGGTCTGTATTAGTTCTTTTTTTCCCCCTGTTTTTACAGATTATATATTCTAGTGCATTCGGCTCAATCTATTTTGCAATTTTGATTGTGGCATCAAGGGAATATGTCGTGAACCTTGTAGTTGAACCAGGAAGCATCACCAGCCCGGACTCATCTATCAACGGGCAATGTCTCTCCTCTGTTCCGTCTCCTTTCAAGACTTTGTGTACAACAGGTTCAGTAAGTAATGCAGCACCAGTCGCTTGTAAGCGAGCGATGATGATCGACGACCGATGCAACAACACAGTGCTGTCAACCTCTCAGTATTCAGGTATGCATCCTACCATTGCATAACAACCCGAACTGTTCAGTGAATTCTGCTTAACACGCTGATCAATAATTTTCTACATGTAGCTGCTAGGCGCTGCGTTGTGGAGGATAAAACCTCTGTTGACACAGCTAGCGGAGAAGGTTTGCACCCGAAATATGGTCGGATCACACAGAATGGCCACTGTAACGGCACATCTGCATTGGAGGTATCGGCAGCACAACTGATGGTGATGGACATTGGTACTGAGAATAGAGGCAAGGAGCAGCTTCCTGGTGCTTCGATTCCAAAGCAGCTGAGCATTGAGCCGTTTCTCGCTGCGGACTTGCTTGAGATATCATGGGATGAGCTCGAGCTCAAGGAACGCGTAGGCGCTGGTACTTTTTTAACTCTAGAATTTTTAATGAGTTTCTCTGTGCTTTGAATTTGATGGCTGCTGGGGCACAATGCAGGTTCGTTCGGCACAGTTTATCGTGCTGACTGGCATGGCTCTGTAAGTATCTTAAACTTCCATCGTGGAATCCTGTTCTTCATTACACTGCATTGAGTAAGCGTCCATTGGAGATCATAAATTTGAAATTGTAGATCGGGATGTGTAGGATGTTGCAGTGAAGGTACTTACAGACCAGGATGTCGGCGAAGCGCAGCTGAGGGAATTCCTCAGAGAGGTGGTCTCACCGTTCCAGTTTTTGCATCGTACTACTTTCAACTTACCATACATCAAAGTCGCAACCTCTAACCTGGCCTTATCAATACCCGTTCCAGATTTCTATCATGAAACGAGCCCGTCATCCGAACGTGGTATTGTTCATGGGTGCTGTGATAAAATGTCCACATCTGTCAATAGTTACAGAGTATCTGCCCAGGTAATCCTTCCATCAGTTTGCTCTCAGATTTTTCTCATTTATTTAGATTGCTATCAGACTGAGTAAGACATAAATGTAAACAGGGGGAGCCTGTTTCGTCTCATTAGCAAGGCATCGACCAGAGAAATGTTGGACCTAAAGCGCCGTTTGCGCATGGCACTAGATGTTGTATGTATCACAGTACCTATGTTTTATGTACGGCAATTGCCTGAAAATGTCATTTCTGAATGTGTTGTGTGACTCATGCTGTATATGTGGAATGCAGGCAAAAGGCATAAACTATCTTCATTGCCTGAATCCTCCAATTGTGCATTGGGACCTGAAGACTCCAAACATGTTGGTCGACAAGAACTGGTCTGTGAAGGTTAGATTCCACTGCCCATGTAGCATAGCACGATAAAAAGACATTGTTCTACTTCTGTTTCTTTACTTCCTTTATACGGCTTTAGGTGGGCGACTTTGGCTTGTCCAGATTTAAGGCGAACACCTTCATATCATCTAAATCGGTCGCTGGAACAGTAAGTTTCATGATTATAATCATGTCCTCAAAGAGCAATCACACGTTAAATTGCTACTCTTATCGTCTGAATGTTCTTTCACCGCAGCCAGAATGGATGGCACCAGAATTTCTCCGGGGTGAACCATCCAATGAGAAGTGTGATGTGTATAGCTTCGGAGTGATCTTGTGGGAACTTCTGACAATGCAGCAACCATGGAGTGGCCTCGGCCCTGCGCAGGCAATCTTTAATACCACCCCTGTATTCTATTCTTTTTACTGCTGCAGAAAATAATTTTTTGTGACTCGGTAAGGTAACATTTTCAGGTAGTAGGAGCCGTTGCATTTCAGAACAGAAGGCTCCCTATTCCAAAAGATACAAATCCAGAACTTGCAGCTTTTGTTGAGTCCTGTTGGGATGAGTAAGTCTTACCTATATCCAGAAGATACTTTGATAAAGCTTTTTCAAGTATGTGTTGTTCAGGACAAATGCTTCCAGTAATGTGGTTTTGCATTGCTCTTTCTTCAGTGATCCAAGGCAGCGTCCCTCGTTTTCGAGCATTGTGGATGCACTGAAAAAGTTGCTCAAGACAATGCTTGGAGGTTCATGATGACTCTTGCAGACTGCGCCGAATGTTTTGCCCCCACACCCCGAAAAAATCTCTTTAATTCCTTTTGTCTGTCACGCTAAGTGGCAGAGAAGAACAAGGTTGTTTGGCTTAAGGCATCTGTCTGGATTTTCTACAGGAAGGAAAGGATAGGATAGTTGAAGCAGCACCAAGTGCAATGCTGCTCGAGTCCGATAGGTGTTTTAATTTTGCCCCTCATGCAAAAGCAATATAAATCATTGCTTATTTGTGCAGTGATTTCTAAACGAAAGTAAATTCCTCAGGGTGGGTGAGTGGTCTGAATTTCTAGTATCCTCAACATTCCAAATTATTCCTTCTTATGCACCGCAATATTATGCTTAGGAAGAAAGAGAAATCAATTTTGATACCAAACAGAATAGAGACTAGAATTAAAAAAAAAATGAAGTTTGAGACCGGAACATTTTCAGTTGAATGGAAGTTTCCTGACATCAGACTGGAACATTTTGAATTCTGCCCACAATTCGTCAGGGGCGCTTTTAAGCAGAAATTCCATCAAGTCATCTCCAAACAAAACAAGACAACCTCACCATGAGTAGCAGCAGCATCGTACTGATCGTTGCATTTTGGCTACCTACATATGGGAGTTGATATCGTACTGCAAACTAGATAATATGCTCCAGCTCCCGTGCGTAGCTAAGTGCCTGGTTCATCAGCTTAAAAGAATGCAAGTCCACGTGGATTTTGGGTTTTGCCATGTGAAAGAAGACCGAAGAATTCTTGATTTCCCATTCATGTTGTTCCTGACATCAAAATAAATGGTATTAATTGATTAATACTCGGAACCACATGTAGTCCTATATTGTAGGTAAGAATTTTGATTTTTCACTATTGAATCGAACAGCGGTGAAAATGAGTGGCCCTAGGGTGCCATCCAATCCTTTTTAGCTTAAACAGATGATCTAGTTGTCCAAAATTTTAGCTCATTTCATTGACTTAAGGAGGTTGGAGGGTACCCTTAGGGTCACCAATTCACTCCTAAAATCAAACAAAACATGTTTAGTACACCTGTATCATATCACTCACTTGGAACGTTAAAATGATGACTGAAGATAAAGCAACATATACCTCTGATATGTATTCAAGAAGTTCTTAGTCAGAGGTAAACATTAGCATTTTCTTTGTATCTTTTACTGACAAGTAATCATATGCCTGACCAGCGCAATCAGCTATTTCATACCTTCAAAAAAGCAAGTAGAAATAACCAGTGATAAGGAAATTCACAGCAGAAACTCAACATCAAAGCTCAAAATGACATACACTTACCTAACAGTATCAGCAAGGTGGTCAACAAAGTAGACATATGTATCATGTGGAATCGGTTCTAGAGCATTGGACAATCGGTTATAGATACCTTCCATCAAGGACTGCTCAAGCTCCACGACATATTTGATGCAAGGATGGTTTAGAGCTTCCAGGGGCAGAAGTTCCATCTCAGTGTGGAAATCAGCAATTTTGTTGTCGGCCAACAGCCTCAGAAGATTAAGTCCCAAAATAGGGTACTCATCTGGTGAGGGAGGAATCATGCCACTGGATGAACAAATATGAGGTGAGCAAAATTTAATGAACTGAATTCCAGAAATGTTCCATAATAAACTATTTCAATATGTTCAATAGCCTAGTTTAGTTCTGGGTATATGTGCCTACAGAACCCTTGGAGGTCACGCTGGGATGATACCATATGACACAAATTTCAGCCATCAATTACATGCATCATGGGCATTCTCATGAAACCTAACATGTTGACATTTGAGGGGTATAATAGAATGCTTTTGGTAAAATCTAAGGCTGGTGGCCAACAGATCCCTCTTGTCTGAAAGAAATGTCCCCTGCATTCAGAAGTAAGTCACCAAAGAAGAGGCAAACCTTGTATCCATGTAAAAGACTTTGAGTTCGGAGAAGTTTCTATCAAATGCTTCTCGGTCTTTAATTTTGGTGCTCAAGATAACAGCATGCCATATATAGCCCCTGAAAAGTGTTTATCATGGTCATAAAAAAATAGTTACAAAAAAGGAAAAAAAAAAGAATTCCTATGGCAAAATCACAATAATGTAAACAAGGTCAATCATAAGGAAGTTATAATTGGAGGAAAGTTTTGTACTTCCATGAGCAACCAAGCATGAACATCAATGTCAAATGGAGCATTAGTATAGTAAAACTAGATGATTCCCCGGCGCGTTGCCACGGGAATTTATAATGGTGATGATGATTTATTATGGTATGATGAAGAAAAGCTCAAAAGAAATAATAATAATGGATAAAAAAATTAAAACATATGAGAACTATTTAATAAAATTCATTTGAGCTCACAGGATATGATGATTAATTATATTTGCTTGAAATTTCAAAGTTTTTCTAGCTGTGTTTATTAATGAAATTTGAACGGAACATCCATTGGGGGTGGTGTCGCCGCGGATAAAGTAGGAGGGTGTGGGTGGATCGAGGAAGAGAGAGGGTAAGATTGAGCAAAGGTGGATGGGAGGCGGGGATTAAATGGAGGATGGCAGCTGGTGGAATATGAAAGAGGAGGGACAAAAGAAGTTAAATAGAGAGGTGTAGAATGAACGGCCAGGATCAATTGGAACCTCATGATCGAATGGTGCAAACAAAAAAGATGATGTGGCTCGATGAAGATTCAGCTTTGATAGTTAGTGGGTTATACAAATATAGATATTATAGATTCCATACTAGATTAGTTAAAACTGTAAATCAGGAATTTAAGTCCAAGTTAGGCTGCGTTTTCGTTAAACTGATTCAAAGCCTTTGCTAGATTAGTTAGAATATGTACAATGTAAATGGCCATGAAATATTTCAAAAGGAAACAGACCACTGACATAAGTTTCATTTCTTTTCCCAAAGGGAAGTGTGCTCAAAATATTACGTGCGAGTTTCAGCTCGGCGACTGCATTGGGCGTCTTCTCCAACGATGGCGGTAAGCTTCCAAACTTTGTGAGGAGCACCTGAAATCAAGCGAAGAAACAGGCGTGTCACCTGACAGCAAAAATATAACATTCAACCGACGAATCATACCCAACGGAGCACATACTATCCCAGTTCAGTTTCTCTCCCCACTTTCAGCCGTTCCGTATCCCGCGACCCAAGCTAGTAAACTCTAAACAGTAAGAGATCGAAATTTCATAAACCTGTCATAAGCGAAATTCGGTCCACCAACCTCCTAAACCCCTAAACCTGATCAGACCTGGGGATAAATAACTCGCACGGCCACCAAATCCGGGGCCAAGTTCGTCTGCCGCGATGTAACAGCACCTCCTAAAAATCCATTAGGATCCTTGTTTACTGTGTCGCGACTCGCGTCTTCATCGGCGACGAGAAAAACCCACCAAAACTGGCGCGTAACCACCAGGTGAGGTCGAGCGAGAGGCGGAATGTACCTTGAGCTCCGTGAGCAGGGAGAGGCAGAGGTCGAGATCGTCGCCCCTCGCGCAGGCGTAGTTGAACCATGCGAACTTGCAGTTCACCTCCTCCAGCTCCGAATCCATGGCGGCTTCCTGTTTTCCCTGCCACCCTTTCGGTCCTCTACCCAAGTAGCCGGTTCTGCTCTGGGCGTGGAGTGGTACTGGCATGATGGCATCGGCTTTCTTTCTTGCGGGAGGATCCGACGCCGCGCGTAGAACAGAGGTTAGCGCTGCGATGTGTCTGACACCGTCGGATGTGCAGTGAACCGCTGGGATACGACGTGGTAAGATGGAAATAGGACCCGTTTTCTGGTTCGGAAGACGATTTCTTACGGAATCGGTCAGCGACAGAGCGAATACGTTTTCCAGATCAGATCAGTATATTAGAAAAGCAAAAAAAAATGAAAAAATGGAGGTGCGGGGAATCGAACCCCGTGCCTCTCGCATGCGAAGCGAGCGCTCTACCATATGAGCTACACCCCCTTCGACGGCACAGCTCTACTTCAAATGGTATGAATGATCAACTATATTTTGGTGTTATGCTTCGCTGAGCACTTGATCAAGAATCCTTCAATTGGGTCCTTGGTTAATTGTGGAGTACTTGAAGGGCTCAGCGATCCGTCCTGTTCGTTCTTTTTTAAAAAAATCGCTAGAGCCTGAAAAATACTCCTACTCCAACTTTGTAGTGGTTATCAAGAGTGCACCAGGACGCGCGCGTGTGGTTACAGATAAAGGCGCCTGAAAACAGTGCGTGTCCAAACATGGACGGAACATTCAGGAGCTTAATTTTTTCAGTGTATCAGTTTGCTCTGAACCATTGAAATCACACCTAACTGTGGGTGCCGTTCCCATGAGTTCGATGCGATCAACCAGTCACAGCATTGCCAGGGTGGAGCCATGATTAACGATCATGAACGATGCACATAACGCGCACCACTCTAATACGGAGTACCCTGTAATTTTCTAAACTAGTTGCTGTAAAAAAAAAAAATCTTTCAGAGCTGCTAGTAATTGTTTGTGTATTGATCGACCTGCACTGGCAGACTGCGACGCCGGCGGCATGCGTTGCGTATGGGCCTGCTTCTGCCGAGCTCTGAAGTCTGAACTATGCTCTGATGTACTCTATACCGGAGACAAGCGACAGTAACCAACTCCGTCCCAACCAGCCGAACGCGACCCCTCCAACGTTCGCTGATTCGGTTCGAGTACCTCGTGTTCTTCATCAGTTGTTAGGTGGACAGTGCCACGGTCCTGAAATTTAAATGAGAAGGGATGAACTACCGTCACCTCGATCGTCCATGCCTAAGCACAGGAAATTTCTTGCAGTACGGTGAACGACCACCAAGTATGGTGTTGAACGTCTCTTCACCGTACTTGCCCATCACATACTAGCATAGAGAGGTGCTGGGCTGCTGACTCGAGTCACCACATCTACCTAACTACTGTGTGCTGCATACCCGATCTTTTCTTCCACTCCCTCGATCCATTTTGAAATTATCGTCGCCGCCGACTAATTTATAGAGCAAGGAGAATGGACCTCGTCGGCGATGCAGCGCGCCCCCAATTAAGCTGACAGACAGCAAAGTGAATGGCCGAATGACGAGACAGGTAGATTATCGATGATCAGACGGGATCGTAACGTGCTCACTCAAGAGCTTGAGCACGCACCGAATTTTCTGGCCGAGTTAAGGCATCCGGTCGTTTTTCAGGGCCCCCGGAAACCGATCGATCGAGCCGTCTGTCCATGCAAATTGTCCCAACGGTAGATAGATCTGTACTCCTAGTCATACTTCCGTATCTGGGAGCAGGGAAGTTGCGTTTTGGGGGTGCGCAAAGGTCCACTACAGTCCATCCGATCTGTTTGGACCTCCAATTGCCGGAGATTCAGCAAGCTTCCATGGGCGCAAGGGCATCCAACCTGTGCTGGCATGTGTGCAGGGCCCGGTGCAAAACTGCAAATCCTTCTCCGAACGCGGACGTGTGCGGATTCACCTGGAGGCTGGACTGCGGCCAGTCAGTCACCGAGCAAAAGAGGAAAAGAGCGTGCGTCTCCGTCGGTCCGTCCGCAGCTGCCGAACTCCCCAACTCCCATGATCCCATCGGCAGCGGCCTCTTGTCGCGTCAGTGCGTTGGGTGCTCGCTGCTCAGCGCCCAACCAACTCCCTCCCTCCCTCCATAATTTGTTTAAACGCGCTGACCGATGATGACCTGTGCGCGCGGCGCAAGGCCCGCAACCCACACCTCGCTGGAGCAGCATATACCACGCGTCCGCCGCCGCTCCGCTCTCACCGCGCTTCCATCACCTACCTCTCCTCCATCCCACTTCCAGCACCCGGCGAGATGGTGTTCGAGGAGGAGGAGGAGGCACCCGCGGGGCCCGTGCACGGGCACCGGCTGTCCACGGTGGTGCCGAGCTCGGTGACGGGGGAGGTGGACTACGCGCTGGCGGACGCCGACCTGGCCTTCAAGCTGCACTACCTGCGCGGCGTCTACTACTTCCCCGCGGGGGACGCGACGTGCGCGCTCACCACCAAGGCGCTCAAGGACCCCATGTTCCCCTGGCTCGACGCGTACTTCCCAGTCGCGGGTCGCGTCCGCCGCGCCGACTCCGAGGGTCAGGGTCAGGAGGAGGAGGCGGCCGCGCGCCCGCGACGCCCGTACATCAAGTGCAACGACTGCGGGGTGCGCATCGTCGAGGCCAGGTGCGATCGTGAGATGGACGAGTGGCTGCGCGACCACGCCGCCGTCGACCGCGTGAAGCAGCTCTGCTACGATAAGGTGCTCGGACCCGAGCTCTTCTTCTCGCCGCTGCTCTACGTCCAGGTAATAATTCCCGCAAGCCCTTTGTTGTTCGATGGACCGGGAGGTGTCAGGTGTGGCGCCTTGAGACTTCCCGGCCGGAGATTAGAGAATAGAGATCGCGGTTGGTCTGCGCGGACCGCCGCCGGCGTGTGGTGGATGATTGAAGGATCTAGAATAGAGCATGTCTATGTGCGCGCTGTGCTTTGATTTCATCGGAGCAGGCTGCGGTTCACGCCAAGAATGTGTCGCGCCTCGCGCGTGCAAGTCCACAACTGTGCATGCAAGCAACAAACCAAACCGGGCACGAACGGCCCAGCACCAAACACTGCCCAACGCCATTTGACAGCGTCTTTGCAAACAGAACAAGCGGAGTTTATTAGCGCATCATGATCGGATTTATTAGCGCATCTACATTTCACGCTGTAAATAGTTAACAAAAACCTTTTTTTTTTGGCTCCCAGATCACAAACTTCAAATGCGGCGGGCTTGCGCTCGGCTTCAGCTGGGCGCACCTCATCGGCGACGTGGCGTCGGCCGTCACCTGCTTCAACCGGTGGGCGAAGATCCTGAGCGGCAAGAAACCGGACGTCACAGTCCTGACCCCTACGAACAAGACGCTGGGGCACTCTCCCGCGGGCTCCGCCGCGCCGCGCTCCGTGAAGCAGGTCGGACCCGTCGAGGACCACTGGCTGGTGCCCGCCGGCCGCAAAATGGCGTGCTACTCCTTCCACGTCACCGAAGCAACGCTCAAGCGGCTCCAGCAGCAGCAGGAGCGCCACGCATCCGGCACCTTCGAGCTCGTCTCCGCGCTGCTCTGGCAGACGGTGGCGAAGATCAGGACCACCGGGGAGGTGAACACCGTCACCGTGGTCAGAACCGACCCGGCCGCCCGGAGCGGCAAGTCCCTGGCCAACGAGCAGAAGGTCGGATACGTGGAGGCGAGCTCGTCGCCGGCGAAGACGGATGTCGTGGAGCTCGCGGCGCTGCTGGCCAAGAATGTGGTGGACGAGACCGCCGCGGCGGCGGCGTTCCCAGGGGACGTCCTCGTCTACGGCGGCGCCAACCTGACGCTCGTGGACATGGAGAAGGTGGACGTGTACGGGCTCGAGATCAAGGGCCAACGGCCCGTTCACGTGGAGTACGGCATGGACGGAGTCGGCGAGGAGGGCGCGGTGCTGGTGCAGCCGGACGCTGACGGGCGCGGCCGGCTCGTCACGGCCGTGTTGCTCCGGGACGAGATCGAGAGCCTCCGCGCTGCGCTCCGCAGCGCGCTTGAGAACGCCGCCGTGTCTGAATGAAACTTCAAGCAAAGCAGTAGGGACTACATGGCGCGTGTTTTTACTGGTTTTGTGCTGTACGATGATGTGCATGTACTGTGATCGTTTGCAGAGTGTATCGTGTTCGATTGATGTCTCGTAAAATGCTGTTAGCTTGTCCCAAATGTACTGAGAGAATAATACTTGTTGGAATTTAGACTGCTTTAAAAAAGAGAATACTTGTTGAAATTACACAAAACGATCAAAACTTTCTTCGTGTTGGCTTTAGAAAACTATTCTACCATCCTTGAAAATTTAACAGAGCCTTCGTCCACAAGAGAGCTCTGTTTCCTCTTTTTGGACAGCCTCTGGAAACCTGTATGTTCGTCCACAAACTGTGCAGCAGTTCTTGCGCGCAGTTCTTCAAGGGTCTCTCCTTCCTTTGCTCGCTCAATCACCTGAAGTGAGGGCACGGATGTCAGTTTAAAATTCAACAGATCAAAAATAAGTCGTGAGCTTTTAGGTCGTATCAAATCCATTACCAGGTGCCGACCATAGAGATGCGTGCTAGCGAGGGCTTGCAGAGCGTTCTGCGCCTCTTGTTTTGTGACATACTCGACAAATGCAAAACCTCTGTGACTTCCAAACTTCATAGGCAACCTGAGGCTTTTTATCTGAAAATTTCACGACCTTGATTCAGAATGTATCCAGAAAGAGTAGTACAAATCATTGATCAATTTGGAACAGATAACAATTTTCCATCAAGCAAAAAGAACTGAAAAGATGAACATAAGTACTCCCTCTGTTCTTTAATTGATATCGCCATTGACTTTTAAATTTAACTTTGACCATTCGTTTTGTTTAAAAAATTTGCTCGAATATGTAAAATTTTAAGTTATAATTTAAATAACTGTAGTAATAAATCAAATTATATTAAAATTTATCAAATTTATCAAAAAAAATTTGAATAAGACGAATGGTCAAAGTTGAATTTAAAAGTCAACGACGACATCAATTAAAGAACAGAGGGAGTAATATTGAAGAGAATCTATTTCATTCTGAGGACACTACCCTTGGATCACAAGCAGGGATTTTAGCTGAATAAACATAGGAGGGCACTGACCTGACCAAAGGGACTAAATAATTGCCTCAAGTCCTTTTCAGTCGCCTCAAAGGCTACATTACGAACAAGCAGTTTTGTTGAACATTTATCCTTGTCATTTTTCTTTGTGGCCTGGCCATCTTTCCTCCCATGGCACAGTTGCAAGATCAATGCATGTCCATCCAGAACTGTTCCCTGTCAACACATGACGCATTTATTTTTAGGAGCATATCATGGAGTAAACCAAGAAAAATAAACTAAAATGGGGGTGGGATGCTGTTACTTGTAGATCCTTGCACACACTGGTTGCCGTTTCAACTGAGTCAAACTCAACAAAACCAAATCCCATTGAAACATTTTTGCCATTCTTAACATGCTTCTTCACCTAAACAAGGAGAAAAATAACGGTTAACACGCCAGCAAGACTGCACCCTATATCCAGAAACACACATCCATACCTTCACACTTTTAAGACTGCCGCTCTTCAACTTTGTACTGAAATGCTGCTTCAAGGATTCATCTATTGTCTTGAAATTTAAATTCTTGACAAACACTGATCGTGACTGCAATGAATGATGGTATATTATTAAGCATCTCCAGTCCAAAGCAAATAAAAATATTTTTATGAAGGCATGGCATGAAGCAATTCATATGTATTAACAGGTGCAGGAATAGGGAAACACATGCAGCCTTAGCAGCATTTATTTTTTTGGAGGAATGTAAAATAGGGAAAATCTCCTACTATGTATCTAGCATCATGCATTACAGAGGACCAAACATACAAGTAAACATAATCGCCATGACCAATCATAAGCAAAGATGCCTCTCAGGGCATCTGAGAATGATTTGAGCCGTATAAGTTAGAGAAAGCTCCAAACCTCCACCCTGTCAGGATCGATCTCTTCTGCGCTTACTCCTTCCACAGTTTGCTCTACAATTGCTTTAGTAACAACACGCTCACCAACTGCACTCTTTTCATCTTCATCCACCGGTGTTGAGCAAGGAGACAAAATGTTCTCAGGTGCCAACTCCAAATACAGAGGAGTATCCCTGACATCAGCGAATATTAAGACATGAAAATAATCATAAAAATACATAGTCAAGGTAATACCCACGATCATACAACATTGATGTAAACATAAGCACAATTCCACTCCCATCGGTGAAAAAAAAACTAAAATAAATAAAGCAGAAATCAGTAGGAAATCTCCATCACATCAGCTGAAATTATCAGGTCCAAAGTACAATCATGCAATGAATATAGTAACAGGGACAGTAGCATCATCTTAGAAAGCATTTATGTTTCCATAGAAATACAGGATATCCAGGGGGCAAGAAGTAGAAATAAAAACAAAATAAAGGGCCTATACATTGATGACCAGGGTTCCATTACACCTGTTATTATAATGTGTAAAAAATTTCCATAAAAGATCATATATGTAAGCACATAGTTCTATAAACATGCAAAAAATCATTTTCATATGGCTCTATTTACAGATGAATAGTACAAGATTGATGCTTTCCCATTTTGTTTCTTGAGATTTACTAGGATGAATTCAATGCTCAATCTTAATGATGGGGATGCTGGAACCCCTGAAGACCATCTGCACTCAAAAAAATCAATGGGTATTTGAATAAGGCCGTTTGAGCAGGGGAATAAAATTCAAGAAATTCCCTCAGCGCCCAAGATATAGTAAAGTCTACAAATAAAAATATTACGGGAGCAGCCACAGCAATACAATTTCTACAAAGTAAAAGCACAAACATCCCATGCAACTCCAAATGGATTGCTTACCAAAAAAAAAAAAGCTGCAATTTTTCCTAATTCCAAAGAAGTAGGCACAATTAATATTTAAGTAGTGAAATAGGTTTATTCAATATTAAATTCACTCCAGATAAACCAATCATTGAACAAAATCTGGATCCGGTGCAACCTCATAAAGAAAGAGGGATCAAATTTACAAAATACAATACAAGATTTGGTAAACTGTAACACAGAAACTGAGATGAAAGAACAACCACCATTGCAGTAACTTACTTGTATCGTGTATATAATAACTTTTTGAATGCGTGACGGGCCTCATTCGCCTCAACAAATACCACCTGTGACACCAACAAAAAAATTCACATCAACAACAAAGCCAATGGTAAACAACTCAACAAGATGAACAATGAAGGCACCCAACAGGGTACATATATATTTAGTAGCATACCAAGGCAAATACTCGGGTTGGAGGTAGAATAATTTTGTCCAAACTTCCGTGTCTCTGAAACATAGCTGCCAGTTCTTCTTCCGAAGAACTAAATGGTAAGTTCTTCACCAGTATCACATGGTTGCTTCTTTTTAGCTTCTCATTTCTTTTGGAAGCAAGTTCTTCTAATGCAGACACATTAACTCCAGATCTTGAAAGATATTTCTTGGTCTCCGCAATGATGTGTGTCTCACCAAGAGCAATACGAACAGCAAGGTCATCTGCTTCTCTATCAAGTAACTCACTCTTACTGATACCATTCTTCCTTGCAATGTTTTCAACAACCTAAGAAGGAAAGCAGTTAGTTCAATCAGTTACCCATATCAAGGTAACTTTGAGCAATATCATGTGATTTGGTACTATCTACACTATCTATGTACTAGCACATAGCAACATGTAACTAAAGCACTGGGTTAATAAAAAAATCTGAATCAAATATGGAGAAAAAAACATACGGTATCTTGACGCATATAAAAGCTGTTCCATGCTCTCGTATCTCCACTGACTTCAGATGCTTTCTTTTGTTCCAACTTTTGTTGCTTCAGGCTCATTTTCTCCTCACTATTGACATGATTAGATCTAGAAAATCCAATGGAAAATGAATAAAAAAAATATTGGTGCAGTTACTCCAACAAAGAAGGCAGCACAATATGTTTTTTTTAATCTTACTCAAACTTCTTATTATTAAGTGGTTTAGCAGCTTTAACATGTAACAGCCGGCCCTGAAAGCTTGAGTTATCTAATTCATCAAGTGCTCTGCAAAAAAAAAGTCCAGAATTAGCTAGATATAGTAAGGCAAGGCACCATTCACGAAACAAGCAAGCATGGAAAATAGAAAACATGTCTAAGACAAACGTTTTGCCAATGCTACAAGAAATGCAAAAGAAAAAGGATCTGTGAGAATTCTGCACATTCAAAATACATAATATTTCACAACTCTACCTTTTTTTTTAATCTCAGACACGGTGTCACAACATTTATTTGAACTTTCATAGTTCGAGTAGTAATGCAACTAATGAAGTGCAACTATGAGACATAGCCTAACCTATAATTTTCCTAACTATTGCTGACCAATAAGGTATCTGAAATAAGTGTAGAATAGCAAACTGCAAAATAAGTTTGAGCCAAACAATGTGTCAGGTTTAAATTATAACTAGAAAATCTGCGTGGCAATTGCCGCGTTTTTCGTGTATGTTTTTGTTGTGCACCCCTAATTGAAGCAGTATATTTTAAATTTATTATTTAACAAATAGAAGTATAGTTGCCTTAATATGGATGACAAAGTTCCATAAACATATACTTCGGTCTCAAAAAGAAGTTGTCGATATGGTCTTCAAAGCATAAGTATGACCCTTGTTATCTATAAAATATTTAATAAAAAGTAGCATCGGTACACTTTTGAAAAAGTATTTTTAAAACAAATTATTTCTAATTTTGTAACTTAATAAATTTAAAATTATTTCTAATTTATATTGGCAATGTTTGATTAAAACATTGCGTCCAAAGCTACTATTTTTTTTAAATCGGAGTTGTAAGCGGGAAAAAGATTGAATCTTAGTTCTCATAATAATCAAGGAGCATTTTTAGAAGATAAAACAATTTAAGTTATCTAAATATACATTTTTATAACATATAAAGGTCTTTAATTGTAGCATATACTTGCAAGACATAGAAGTAAACTTCTCTTGTATCTTTTGGAATAGTTTTTTGAAATAGTTCTATTGAATTTATAGCATAGTAATCCAGAAGCATTTTTAGAAGATAAAACAATTTAAGGTATCTAAATATACAATTTTATAACATATAAATGTCTTTAATTGTAGCATATACTTGCAAGATATAAAAGTAGAATAAATTTATAAGAACTTCTCTTATATCGGCACGGCCGTTCATACCTGCTCCCGTCGAGTAGAAGCACACTCCTACTTTGACCGGAGAAACGATTTTTTTCTCCTTTTTAATATCTATTTTTTTCTTCTTCCTAATATCTACCGTTATATTTTAATTCGATGGTTAATATTTTTAGAGTGACGTGACGCAACGAGCTATCAGAGAACGCTTGCGCTTTAATATATTGCGATGGCACGGCTGTTCATACCTGCTCCCATCGAGTAGAAGCACGCTCCTACATTGACCGGAGAAAAGAATTTTTTCTCTTTCTTAATATTTATTTTTTCTCCTTTCTAATATCCACCGTTAGATTTTAATCCGACGGTTAATATTTTTTAGGGTGACATGGCGCAACGAGGGTTGAGAGAACGCATGGTGTTTGCGCTTTAATATATTGCGATGGCACGGTCGTTCATGCCTGCTCCCGCCAAGTAAAAGCACGCTCCTATGTTGATCGGGAAAAAGATTTTTTTCTCTTTTTTAATATCCATTTTTTTCTCCTTTCTAATATCCACCGTTAGATTTTAATCTAACGGTTAATATTTTTTAGGGTGACGTGGCGCAACGAGGGTTGAGAGAACGCACGGTGTTTAATATATAAAGATTTCCACAGGCAAATAATCAGACCATTTCCTGTACCTAAGCTGTCGCAACTCAATCAATACCATTACAGATAAAATAAGTAAATATGTACCTGACTGCTGAGTCTGGAAGGCTAAAAAGCACATAACCTCTACCAGTTGAGAGCTTAGTAGTTTTATCCACAACAATATGTGCCTGTTGAACATCACCATACTGGCTGCATAGTTCCACCAATTCCTCTTCACTGAGGAATTAAGAAACAAAGTTATTTGAAAACTCAAACAGCTATATCTCGAATATAAGCATATACTGTAATATACAAAGACTGATCCAAGGTAGTGACAAGGGAAAAACGTACGTAGTTGCATATGGAAGATTGCAGATAAATAGACGGCCGGTCTCCAGTGCCAACTTCTTCTCATCAGTAGTTAAAGCAGCTTCATCGTCTTCATTTTCTTGATCTTCATATTTTTTACTTTCTTTTTGTATACCCTGAAGATTTTCACTCTCTTTATTATCAGGATCATCCACCCCTTGCAAGTCAATATGTTCTGCATTGGTGCTATTGTCAACATCATTTTTCTTTTTCAGACTGCCCTTAAGATCCACTGTTTGGCTCTTTTCATCGACATCACTTGAATCATCAGATGAATTTTCACCGTCACTGGTGGTGTTTGACTTGTCATCAGAATCTTCATCATCTGATTCAGAATCAGACCAGTTTTTCTTGATTTTGCTCTTGAAGAAATCCATATCAGTCATCTGATTGTCCTGTTTACTCTCTGTTTGTTTCTCCTCCAAAGCATCTTCCGAAGAAGACTCATCTGACATTTCCTCATCAGAATCATCTTTGGAAGATGAATTATCCTCAGATGCTGGAATATTGATTTGAGGTTTCTTAGACTCTTCTGCCTCTTCCTTGGTTCTGTTACGATCGGGAATTGCACCAGTTGTATCATTTGCCCACATCTTAGCTTTAGAACGGGGCTGCATAACTTCAAGGAACTCTTGAAACTTAGGATCATTCGCCACACTGCCTTTAGCATCTCTAACACCAGCGGATTTCGCCTGGCCCTTGGAACCTTTTGATGGTGCATTGTCAACCCCAGCTTTAGCCTTGCCTTTGCCATCATTTTCTGGCTTCTTTAAGGAATGGCGGCTCCAAGGGCGAGGAGCATCAGGGTCACCAATCTTACGAGCAGCCTGCATATATGTTAGGTATGTTTATTCCTATTCTGAACTCACTGGTGATCCATTTAATCTTATATATTCGCCATGTAGATATGATCGCAAAGGCAAGAAAAAGGAAGTGAAAATTGATGAGGAACAAAGTACCTCACAGGTTATCTTACAAGTGTCGACGTATGTGTTGTTGAAATATTTGAGGGCTTCCTCTGCCTCTTCCTTGGTTCTGAAACCGATGAAGGCAAATTGCCTACTCTTGCCATCCCTGTTCAGAAGGAAGAGATATTTCAGTTTTGCGCATAATCTCTGCTCTCTACGGATATAATATCTCCAAGCAATGTCATATGCATAGGGTGTATATTAGTAAGACACCGAAAATAGGGACGAGTTTAGGAGCATTGTGCTGAAACTACCTGAGTGGTAAGGTTAAGCAAATGCAGTCCAGTAATGAACAATTGATGAATAAGCAAGACCGTGGTAAAATTAGGATCCTTTTGCATCAAAAATATTCACTCCTGTGTATACGAACTACCGTTGCAGCAGTTAGTAGCCTAGTACGACTTCATCACCAAAGGCCGAGCCGATCGAAACGGAGAAGAGCAAAATTTCCGAGCTGCACTCGCTTACTTGGTCCGTATGACCTTGGCGTCCGTGACCTCGCCCTTCTGCGAGAACACCTCCCTTAGGCGCCTCTCGTCGGCGCCCTTGGGCAGGTTCTTCACGCACAGCCGCGACGACATGCAAGCTAGGGTTTACCAACCACCAACAAACGAGTAGCTGGAGGGTAGGCTAGGCTAGCTTGTGACGGGCCGACGGCGGTGGCTAGGTCGCCGTGGGTGAGCAATGGCGGCGCCGCGGCGGCAGAGCAGGACAGGGAAAACGCGAGGGCGCGGGGCCGAGGTCTAGTCGCTGGTCTGCGGGCCCGCGCTGCGTACTTCCCTTTGGTGGGCCGGGAAAACTATGCCTCTGGCCCGTGGATGCCCTTTTACGGAGGAGAGGCCCGTGAACACCTCCCAGCCCAGACTCCAGTCCAGACACGGGGGGGACGTGCTCCTTCCTTCGCAATGGTCCGGGGAGCGGCGGGCGGCGGCTAGCTCAGGTGCGCGAGATGCATCTCCAGTGGCGAAGCTACGTTATCCTACCCGAATGCACGTACACTAGAGTAAAATAAAAAAAAATGAATAATGACATGTTGACACCATCCTGAGCTGCAGTCTAGCTTCGCCTCTGTGTATGTCCCTGTCGCCGCCGGCCGGCCGGCCAGGCGAGGACACGATTGATCTTCTGCATTCTTGGTGCAATGATGTTGATGCACGGCGCAGAGGACAAAGAAGACCGAATTGGCATCTGGCGTTTGCTCTCTGCATGGCTTCTTCTCCCGAGTCCCGACTAGCACCATGGCTGCTTCTTGAAGTGGACAGACAGAGACCGGAGTGGCATCTGGGGTTGGTCAACTCCTGCGTTCCTCCTCTCCCCGCTCTTCGCCGGTTCTCGTCGTTGACTCCAGGGCAGGACAACCACCAGCAACAGGAATCAGCAGCACCTTCGCTGTTCGCACCTTCTTCGAAGAAAGGACTTGATTCCTCCCATGTTTTGCTCGTTTATTCTAGCACCTGCAGCAGCGTGGGACTGGGAAGAGCAGTGCTTTATCGCCTTGTGGCCACACCTTTCACGATGGCGATGCCTCTCCGTTCCTGATTCCTCCTCCCCCAAAATCCCTAGCATGTGCCTTCCTCTTTCTTCCCCGTCGAGGGTCGTTCGTTCGTCTGCGACCTCATCCCTGTCTGTCGCAGATTGGAGTTCCATTTCTTCGCCCGGAGTCGGCGAGCCTCCTCGCCAGTCGGCGACCGGACGCAAGCCGGAGTTTCCTTTTTGGGTGTTTTACGGCAGGTCACTCGATGCACAACGTTAAGGCCTCCGTTTCCAGCGGCTCATCGCGCGGGGTGGTTCCGGCGCAAGCGAGCGGCCGAGCGTCTCGCCCTGGGATCGTTAGAGGTACTACACCCACGCGTTCGTTCTGCCTTTCATTTCCGTTGCACCAGCAGGAAAACAGAGGAGAGGTCCTCTCTTACACTCCTTTAAATTGCAAGTTTTTGCTTCGTATTTGTAGTATTCCAGATTGCTGTCTAACACCCATCTCCTTTATTCAAGCAGCATACACTGAGAAGAGGCCCGTAGCAGGAAATGCAAGCGTGCGAAACGTGGTATGAGCCTCATCGTTTGGTTTCTA
Organism: Zoysia matrella; assembly: GCA_001602295.1. Lineage (NCBI taxonomy): Eukaryota > Viridiplantae > Streptophyta > Magnoliopsida > Poales > Poaceae > Zoysia > Zoysia matrella. The sequence goes on along the minus strand of BCLG01000263.1, from coordinate 185,038 downwards.
TAGTCAGTCGTACAATTTGCCGTGGGTTTCAACAGAATGACTGGACTCAACTGCAGCATGTGAATGAACTGGTGGCTAGAATAAAGAAGCAACTCCAGCAAGTGGAGTTACCGCCTTCTCCATATGACGCGGCATGGGTTTCTATGGTGCCATTGCGCGGCTCTGGCCAGACTCCGTGCTTCCCGCAGTGTGTTGAGTGGATACTGCAGAACCAGCAGGACGACGGATCTTGGGGTATCAGCCAATCTGACTCTTCAGTCAGCAAGAGTGTTCTCTTATCCACAGTGGCGTGTGTTCTTGCACTCAAGAGATGGAATGTGGGGAAGGAGAGCATATGGAAAGGTATTAGTAAAAGTCCTTCAGCCCCTGTAAGATCTTTAATGAGATCTTTAATGAGATAATAGTGAGGCTGACTTTGGTGTTGCCCTTTTTTATGCGAGGTACAGGACTACACTTCATCGGGAGGAATTTATCTGTTGCTTTGAGTGAGCAGATAATTTCTCCGGTAGGTTTCAGCATCACTTTCCCTGGCCTGCTTAGTCTTGCCATGGGGATGGATTTGGAACTTCCTGTAAGGCAAACTGACGTTGATGCCATTCTTCAGCTTCGGGAGGGGGATATGAAAAGGTTTGTCGATGTTTAAAAATACTTGCAAGACAATGTTTGCTGTATATTTGCTTCGTGTTTGCCTTTCACTCTTTCAGGAACAGCTTGCTTGTATAGTGTTAATATGTATGATTTTTTTACTGTGTTTCTGGAATTTTATTCTCTGCTTAGCCCCTCTGGCTTCATTCAAGTATGCAGGCAGTTTTACTTTTTTTAAAAGTTCTTCGGAGAACCATAGTATTTTTGCTAAAAGGAAACAACTCATGATGTCTTCCGTACCGTCTTTGCTTACAAATGGCAGTGTCCACCAGAATTTGACTAGTACCTGCAAGTACTGAGTAATAGACTGGAAATCCTGATACATGATTTAATTTAGACTAGATGCAGACAGTTCTTATGGAAGAAAAGCATATATGGCTTATGTTGCAGAAGGTTTAGGCAATCAGCTAGACTGGAATAAAATTATGATGTTCCAGAGGAAGAATGGATCGCTGTTTAACTCTCCTTCCACAACTGCTGCTGCATTAATCCATGGTTACAATGATCAAGCCCTGCAATACTTAAATTTTCTTGTTGGTAAATTTGACGGTGCAGGTGCGTTGTTGTATCTGCTATCATTAAGAACTTACTATATTGCCATCGTTCAGACTGTTGTGCAGTATCTAATGTCATTAGAATTCTGCAGTGCCAGCTTTGTATCCACTAAATTTGCACTGTCAGCTTTTAATTGTGGATGAGCTTCATAAGATGGGAATATCTCAGTATTTTGTCGGTGAAATAAAGAGCATCTTGGACACAGCTTATAGGTAATTGTTGTTTTTGGAAATTTGATAGTTGCTTATATTAAATTTGAAAGTTGACTACATAAAGCTTGCAGTTGCTGGTTACAGAAAGAAGAGGAACTTATCCTGGATATAGCGACATGTGCAATGGCATTTCGTCTTTTACGTATGAATGGATATGATGTTTCTTCAGGTACGTCATTACCCGGGAGTTCCTTGTCACTTTAGTTTTATCTTCAATTTAGATTTAGCCCGCCAATTCATCTGGTGCAGATGAGCTTTCTCATATTGCTGAAGCTTCCGCTTTCCATAATTCACTTCAAGGATATTTAGAAGATACAAATTCTATACTGGAATTATACAGAGCTTCAAAAGTCATCTTATCGGGAAATGAGTTCATCCTAGAAAACATTGGCTCCTGGTCAGGCAACTTATTGAAGGATAAGTTGTGCGCTAACAGAGTGCAAAGCATCCCTGCCATTGGAGAGGTGCATCATTAATTTTTTTTTTATTTCACCACGGGATCCAGTTTGTTGATTCTATATTTTGTCATTTTCAGATAGAGTATGCTCTTAAATTTCCTTTTTATTCTACACTGGATCGTCTAGAACACAAGAGGAACATTGAACATTTTGATACTAGGCGTTCTCTGATGCTAAAGACAGAATACCTGTAAGATTTCAGTTCACAATTTAATGTTCTATCATATCTGAATAGTTCTGATGCTCATCTAATTTTATAATTGTCGTTGGCTCAGGCCTTCTCATTCCAGTCGAGATATTCATGCATTGGCTGTTGAAGATTTCTGTTTTTCACAATCTGTTTACCAGGATGAACTTCGGCATCTTGATAGGTATCTATTAGCTATGTTATTGTTTCTAGTCTTCTCAACTTATCTAAGTAAATTGCAAAATGTTATTGTGACAGTTGGGTGAAAGAGAACAGGCTGGACCAGCTACAGTTTGCCCGGCAAAAGTTGACATATTGCTATCTGTCTGCTGCTGCTACAATATTCCCTTCTGAATTGTCTGACGCTCGCATTTCATGGGCAAAAAATGGTGTTCTTACAACTGTGGTAGATGACTTCTTTGACGTTGGTGGATCAAAAGAAGAATTAGAAAGCATGATAGCATTAATCACGAAGTGAAATCCTTCAACTTGATGTCTTTATCTGCCCTTTCTTTTGTAGTGATGTCTCTTACGAATAACTAATTTGTCTTTGCTGTCTTACCAAATGATTCTCATAGGTGGCATGAGCACCATGAAGATAGGTTTTATTCTGAGCAGGTGAAAATAGTATTTTCTGCTATATATACTACAACCAATGAGCTTGGAGCAAAGGCTTCTGCTGCACAAGGCCGAGATGTCACCAAGCACTTGGCAGAAATAGTGAGAAAGATGTGTACTCCCTTGATACGGCATCGTTCCATGTTCAGTACTAACAACTTCAAACGTCATCTGCAGTGGCTAGATCTATTGAGGTCTATGATGGTTGAGGCAGAATGGCAAAGGAGCCAATATGTGCCAGCAGTTGTAGAATACATGTCAAATGCAACTGTCTCATTTGCCCTAGGCCCGATTGTTCTCCCAGCATTGTATTTTGTTGGAGAAAAGCTCTCCGAGAATGTTGTCCAAGATGAAGAGTACAGGGAATTATTTAGAATTGTGAGCACTTGTGGACGTCTCCTCAATGACATCCAAGGTTTTGAGGTATGGGACCCTTTACCCTTAGCAACAGAAAAATTAATTCCACTTTCATTCTGCACATATATCTGTAAACGAGACTTGAATATCTTGGAAATCTGTATGGTTTATTTTATGTTATACCTATGATTTCGCATACATTGCACATAAATTCTGAAGCTGTTGAGATTATTAGAAAAAAGCTACTGTTTCTCACAAGATCCAAAATTTGTTGTCATTTTCTGTTTCTACTTATAGCTACTATGTTCAACTGACCTATCACTTACAAATCATTGGTCGACCACTGTAGAGAGAAGGCTGCGAGGGGAAGCTGAATAGTGTTTCACTGCTTGTTCTTCACAGCGGTGGTTCTATGTCCATAGAATCAGCTAAAAGATCGATAAAAAAGTCTATAGATACTTGTAGGAGAGACTTGTTAAGAATGGTTCTTAGGAAAGAAAGTGCTGTTCCTATGCCATGCAAGGAGCTATTCTGGAAGATGTGTAGGATACTTCATTTGTTCTACTTTCAGACTGATGGCTTTAGCTCTCCCCAGGAAATGGTTGGTGCAGTGAATGCAGTTATCAATGAGCCCCTCAAACTCCACAATAGCGAATCATCTTGTCTATCTCATTAGAAAGTTGACCCAGGGGTTGTGGGGACTTGGTTCCACATGGATCAGAGGTACCAGCAGCGGTCACGAGATTGTAAGTAGGTTTATGTAGATGGATGGAAGTAGGTTTCTTGACTGGCACTTTTCTGTGTATTTAGGAAGACCAGTGAGGGTTGTAACATTGACAATTCTTTCAGAGTAACTCCACTATAGATTTTGATTAAAACTTTGTGGCACTCCGACAATATCTGCTGTTTTATTGTGTTTTGAGTAAATTTCACAAACTTACAACTGTTTGTATCATTGTAACATAAAACTACAACTTTTGTGACCCATTTCAAAAAACTACAACTATTTAAACCTTATATATCAAGAAACTACAACTTTTATTGCATAGTTTCACATGTCAATCACACTAATGCTACATGAAAGAGCTCCACTTGTCATCCAAACACATCAAAAAGTTGTAGTTTTGTGAAATAGATCACAAAAATTGTAATTTTGTGTTACAGTGATATAAATAGTTGTAGCTTTATGAAATTTACTCTTGTGTTTTTGATCCATTATGATAGGCGTGTCATAAAAAGTGAGGTTTCTCCCGCCATCATCATCCTGCTAGTCACACTTTTTAGTGCAGATGTTTTGCATCTCTTTGTTAAGCGTAAGCATTCAGCTTGATTAGACAGAATAGGATCCTACAGCCCTCAAGGCGAAAAGAGATTCCCGGAGTTGGCGTGAGCATGAAGTTTTGACAAATGAGTTGAATAATTGGGTAGAAAATTGAAAGTTAAAAGAGGGCTGTGATTAGAATCCTCTATGTCAAGGAATCCTCTATACGCTTTGCACATTATTAGCCTCAAAAAAATCAGGATTATGCTACGGAATAGCTAGTTACAAGGTCTGCACTTCTGAGGCCTAGAAGTGAATAATTCAATACTAACCCTGAACGAACTTGGGGAAAATTTTGAACACCTGCAGTCTGTTCTGGGTATCTGTGTATGTGCGGTACCCTCATAAAAGGTCGAATTTGCACTTCTCATAGCCTGCAGAGATGAAACGAGCATTGTGATTAGAAATTTAGAATCAACGCTAATAAAAAGGGTTCTGTCCTGTCGAACTAAAGTTGCATCGCACACAAGAAGAATACAAAGGAATTTCAAAGTAATCAATACAATTCCTCCAATAAGGTACTGCTAATATGTTCTGAATAGGGCCTGAGCCAATCTTGGGATGGCAAGAATAAAACTCAATCAGATGCACTAGACAGTCAGTCCATGCACACTGTAGGTTATCCAAAGTCTGGTGCCTGGTACCGGGTTCGATCCCACTTTCCAAGTATACTGCTTTCAGACTCCAGAACACAGTAACAAATTATCATGATTACTGAAGGCCAAACAAAATATACCTTACCAAAATCGGCATCAAGCAAAAGCCAAAACAGGGTAAGATAAAATATTGAAATGTTACACACAAAGAATGGTGCGAGTGGATGATTCTTACTCGGATCTCTGGTGACGATGGTCGCCGTGCCGCCGAAGTCGCAGGTGCCCCCGGCCGCCTTGCTCTGCTGCCAGTAGTTGTTGAAGGCGAAGGACGCGTGCGCGAGCACGGTGTTGGGCTGGTAGCACGCGCCGCTGGGCTGGATGGACCCGCACTCCGCGCCGGTGCCGCACGCGTAGTCCATGGCTTCCTGGATGATCGGGTCCGGCACCGTCGGCTTCGCCACGCACCACAGCGGTTGCCCGGCCCCCGGCTGCATCGGCGGCGCCAGAGGCGGAGGGTACACGATCGGTGGCTGGAACGGGCCGCCGCCGGAGCCGCCTCCTCCGCCGGTCCCGGAGCCGGGCTCGGGCGGGCTCGGCACCACGACGATCGGGCTCGGCGGCACCGTTCCGACCGGCGGGTTCGTGCCGACCTGTGGCGGGTTCGTGCCGACTTGCGGCGGGTTCGTGCCAACCTGTGGCGGGTTCGGCGTCGTGGACGCCGGAGGGCTTCCCTGACCACCGCCTTGGCCTCCTGGGTTGCTGTTGTCCGGCGGGTTCGTGCCGACTTGTGGCGGGTTCGTGCCGACCTGCGGCGGGTTCGGCGTCGTCGATGCCGGAGGGCTTCCCTGACCACCACCCTGGCCTCCCGGGTTGCTGCTGTCCGGCGGGCTCGGCTCGAAGGACGGCGGCACGGGGGTGATCGGCGGCAGCGGCAGCGGCGGGGGCTGGTCGGACACGGACGGGGTGGAAGGCGTCGTCGTCGACGGCGCGTCCGGCGGGTTGACGCAGAACGGCGAGTTGCCGGCGTCCGCAAGGCTCGCGGCGTCTCCGTCGCCGGCAGGAGGGGGCAGCCTCGCCGCTGGCTCCACCGTCCTGATGAAGTTGAGCTTGAACAGCGCGTCGAGCAGCGGGTGGCTCTTGCTCTGCGGCCGCCTCAGTGCTCTTGCTTCTGCTCCATGCATGCACGAACAAGCCTCGGGTTAATCAGTGATACTAGTGCATTGTAGGAGTAAGTACAATCGCGTTGAGAGATCATGATTCGGGGATGCCTTTCTTGCTTGGGAGTGAGTGAGTGAACTGAACGCGGAACGGCACTGCACTTACCACACTGTGTAGTGCAGACCAGGAGCACCAACGACACCACCACTGCCAACCTGCGAGCCTCTCTGCACTCGCGCGCCATGGCTGCCGCCTCTGCTGCCCAGTTCTTCGTCACTCTGGTGGCGCCAGTGCCCGTCGCAGCAGCAGCCGGAGTCCGTTATAAGAGCGGCTTTTGCGAGGCTACTAAAGGCGCAGCGTGGATCGGCCATGGATGGATCTCCAAAGCGAGGGGAAAATTAAAAGCCAGAAAGAGGAAAAAGGATCGATCGATCGGGCGTGGCGGTGGTGGGACGACGATCCTGTACGCGAGCAGGCTAGCTAGCTGCTCCGTTTCCGCTTTCGCTCGCTTTGCCGAGGGAACGTGGTGGTCGATCGAGTGTGACAGGCGAAGGAAGTTGCGCGCAGTCGGTGGTGGTGGCCGGCTTTCTTCTTGTTTAATTTTGGTATCTATGCTTGCTTGCCACTAGAGAAATCGACGACGACGCCGGAGCGGAGAACGTGCGACGCCGGCTCCGCTTGCTTTGTGGTCACGCAAGGAGAGATACTATCCCAGTCTCCGCAATAGGCCAAGAGCATCTCTTCACTCTGCAGCTGCTGCTGCTGGGGAGTGACCTGTTGCTCGCTTGTTCTGATCATTCGAAGCTGCCTACAACAGCCGAATGAGAGCTCGGTGGAAAGTTGTGTGACAGCAACGTGGCGATCTACTTCTACTCTCTCCCTTTTTTTAATTAATGTCGTCGTTAACTTCTAGCATCAACTTTGATTATTTATTTTATTTAAAAAATTAGTTTAAATGTGTAAATTTTTAAGTTGTGATTCAAATAAATTTAATAATAAATCAAATTATAACAAAATATATAATATTTATAAAAAAATTGAATAAGACAAATAGTTAAAGTTGATATTAAAAGTTAACGGCGATATCAATTTAAGAACGGAAGGAGTAGTCTTTGACTCTTTTTACCTTTTTTTTTTTTTTTTGCAATACCGTGAGGAGTGAGGAAACTCTTCTGAGATTAGCATACACTAACCTCTGACACGCGCTTTAGCGTGGTTTAGCTTGGCCGTGTTATTCGAACCGTAGGATATATTGTCCTGAATCTTCTGGTGCTGCGCTCTTTGAGTGTAACATTCGTGTGCAAGGGCTGAAAGCTTGCCCTATACAATGGGGTAGCCGAGTAGGCAAGCAGGTCGATGGATGGATGCACGCTCCGCTCTGGTCTCGATCTCTTGTCGCCGCCGCGCAGCCAAGTCGTCGTCTCGCCTGTAATACGCTCGCCGTTGCCCGCCCACACGTTCCTGTCGAGACGCGAACACCTAACCTGCGGCTGAACGCTGATCAACGGTGTCCCGATCGATCGCCGCTCTACTGCTAGCTAGGGTGCTAGACTGCCGCGGCGCCGGCGCCGCGTCTACGCGCGTGCATTGTTACATGACCGACCCGTCCATGGACGGGAGACGTCGCCGCGCGCGTGTTGCCTCCCCGCCAGGGCACCCATGCACGCAAAAGTCCATTTCGAAAATACTCCCTCCGTTCCGATTTTATTGTCGCTAGTTAGTTTAAAATTATGTTAGCCGACGACAATAAAACAAAAACAGAGGAGTTGATGATTGAGCTTCTAGCAGTTTTGTTGGACTAAAATAGATCAGGATATCCTAGTCCTAACCATGGCCGAGGACGATGCAAATCATCGACCAATGGGTGGTTGTGGACTCATCAGGCAGCGAGAAATTCAGTCCATAGGATGCTACCTTGCACAGTACCATACATGCATGCATTGTGTTCAGACGTGTAGTCGATCGAGCCCAGAAATTAAACAGTGCGGCGGTTGAGAGGAGAGACCGTGGCTGCTGGCCGATGAAAGGTACGCGCGATGTCGGCACGGGAAGGCGCCAAGCGTACCCGCCACGCCCTTCCAAACGACATCAAGTGTTCTTGGATCGTTTCGTGGCTCATGGGGACACCGGCCGTCGTTGCCTCCCTAATCGCTATCCGTCCGTTCTCTCGACTGTAGCCGCGTGTTCCTTCTGGAATGGATTGTTGGGGGATCGAGATCAGTGTTAATTAGTTGAGTTTATTTCGTAAAGATGATTGAGATGGTAGGCGGTATCAGTCGATCGATGGATCATACACATATGACTCGATCGGTGGATCGATCCAGTTGAGAACGAAGAAAAATATGTACAATGCCCTAGCTAGCTAGCTGCATGGTCGACGTACGTCCAGAAAAAAAAAAAAAACTGAAGATCTTTGTGGAGCAAGTCGTGCCATGGCTTTGTAAGGCTAACTGATCAGAGGCAGCTAGAGAAAGGTCTCTTCCTTACAGCTCGCATGTATGTGTCCTCTCTACCAGGTGAATTCTGAAGATCGTACGCACGTAGTATACGCGCGCGACAGTTAAAAACCAGTTGTCTGTCTCGATTCAACCGCGACATGCAGAGGGAACCCTGAACCACAATCACATGCGCGCACGACTCCAAGAGGTGACAAACCTCCATGACTTCGCCGTCGAAGCAGCAACGTTCCCGGCTTAGCTTCACCGACGCCGCCCAGTCACAACCTCGACGGGCACATTTAGACGTACAGTGAGACAGCTCTGCCATTGCCGTGTAGGTACGGCCGCGACGTCACTTCACGCCCTCTATCTAGTACCCCTATAAAACCGCGCCCCCCGTTCGCCTGCTTCCCTCGCACCTGCTAATTGAGTTAATCGAGCTAGCCATCGATCCATCATGGCCGCGGCCAGGAACCACCGCATTGCGCCCGTCCTGATTGTCGTCGTCGTCTCGGCGCACGTGGCGCATCTCGCGCCGGTAGCGGCCTGCCCGTCCTGCCCGACACCGATGCCGCCGCCGCCGCCGCCCCCGAAGCCGACGCCCGTTCCCTGCCCGCCGCCGCCGTACACGCCGACGCCGTCCCCGCCGTACACGCCGTCGCCGTCGGGCAAGTGCCCGATCAACACGTTGAAGCTGATGGCGTGCGTGGACGCGCTCAACGGGCTCGCGCACGCCGTGGTGGGCGCCAAGGCCGGCGAGAAGTGCTGCCCGCTGCTGGAAGGCGTGGCCGACCTCGACGCCGCGCTCTGCCTCTGCACCGCCATCAAGGCCAAGGCGCTCGGCGTCAACCTCGTCATCCCCGTCGCCATCGAGGTGCTCGTCAACGAGTGCCACAAGAACGTGCCCGCGAGCTTCCAGTGCCCGTAATTACTTCAGTTCGTTCATCATCAGTTAATACTGCACATGTACCATTACTACAGCGGATGCATGCCTCTTCATGCCTAGGTTAAATCTATACATACTCCTACGTACATGATGTTAAGATCATCAGTCAAATACAAGCATATCACAAATATAGCTTGCTATGTAGCTTAATTCACACGTGTGCTCTGACCTGTTTGTACGGGAGCTTTGGCTTATGCCTTTTTGCAATTGTGTGCCAATATAATATTGTACCATAAACAGTGAGTTTAGTCTCGATCTTGCTTGATCAAGAATTGTTTATCAATAATAATAAAGTGTGTGTAACGTATCTGTATGGTGTTTGAGGTGCATGTTCACAAAACCTGTCACCTTTCGTGTTAAATCAAGGGAAAGTTTTGTTTTCGCCATATGCCTTTATTCGCCACTGAATTTTTATTCTATACCTATTGTTCCCAATTTAACATTAGCTGTGTTGAAAAGGAGAAATATGCTAGGAAATGTTACTAAATGGCATATACCAACATAATCGGTTCATTGGATCAAGTTGTTGAACAGGGGAAATATCAAATGCGCATGAAGCATTTAGCGTTTGAGGAAATGTTGTGTAACCAGGGACAGGAGCTCAAAATAACTTAGGATACACGGCTCACAGCTCAAGATTGGCTATGTTTTGTAAGCGCCAGTTGACAGACGCAGAGTCCAGCAGTAGAGCATGCAAGCACAACATGCGGACACCGTAAAAAGAAAAATAATAATAATAAACAATTCGAATATGAGACATGATAGTACACAAATCCGCGGAAGGTTGGTGTCCAGCGTTCACTTGTAATGATTCTAAGAACGTCGCTGTAGCAAGAATTGACAATATCACCAATCCAGCAAAACAAAAAACTGACGTTGAAATATCACCATTCATGATTCTACATATTTGTTTATACGGCAGTTGTTCCAGTACAAGTTGGTCGAGTATCATTACCACAGAGGAAATTAACAACCAAAACACCATAAATCACTGTGTGTTAAGGCACCCGAAATATGAAACATGATCAATAGCTATCTGTAATCTGGCAGGGGTTTCAGCGGGAAAGCTCAAGCCACGGCTTGGAGAGCCCTCTCGAAATTGGCTTCTGAAGATGCCGCGGTCTTAACTAGCACATGATCAGGGTGCGATAGCTTCAGCTGGCTGTAACGACAGAGTTAGAAGCAAAGTCAAAGCTTATTTTAATAAAAAAAAAATTTAAGCATATTTTCATTAAAAACCAGACACGGCGTTAGCTAGTTTCAGTCCTTGACTTCATGTAGACCAAAAGTTGGACTGGTAAACAACGCCAATATAGGTCAGTCTCAAGTTGCTGGGAAGACCATGTCAGGATATATGAGATCAGAAAGAGGTGGCTAAAAGATGTCATCCTGGATACGCTGAATCAGGATCATTGGCCAAAAACTACAGAATAGAATGATTCATCCAATGGAATAAGAGAGAATGATTTCCTAGTCCAAACGGGCATAGTATCTCATGACAATTTCCATGTGGTCCTAGTACTAACACGTTGCAGCAAGCCAGATCAATAGGCTTCTGGTGTAGCTGAGACCATTTTGCAGTTCCAAGTACCTGACTAAAATAGTTGTGTGGCCGCTGTTTACAAGGGCTGAGAAGCAGGAGCAACATACCAATACTGCTCCAAGCAGTAGCACCTTTTTTTATCGACATCAAGGAAACATGTCTATTGCATAACATAACAGGATAACTGAACTAGAATGCTACCTTCCAGTTTAATCATGTTATTTATAGTCAACATATTGGAAGGTATTGGCCTCCGAACACTAAGTATAAAAAAGTTCACTGAAACATTAATTCTACACTATTGCTGTTCGCCTTGGTGCTTTTTATACTTCAAAACATTGTTAGCTAGCAACCATTCCCCTCGGTATAGATTTAAGATATGATATGGGCAATCAATGTGCATTCATCAATCAGTAGATTCTAAAATTACTAAATTACTATGGGGGTATGCTATTATGAGGTTAGTTAAAATTCACAAGAGAAGACATACATGATCAGCAAATGAGAAGCAGAACAGCAGTAAAAACTGTGTAGATGTTCTGGGTTACACTTCATACCTGAGGTATCGTGATGATGGTTTGCCAAGGTGGAGATTACATACAATAAGGTTGGCAAGAGTTTCAGGATCTTTTGCATCCTAAAAGAATAAACACAAGGTTTTAGTATTGCAGATAAAACTTCACATGTTCCCAGGCTTTCCAGTGCTGGAAAGTAGGTGATCAATACTAACCTTGTTCAGTGCTTCAAGCAATAGAGTCTCAGCTTCCTCAAAGCTTCCCATGTGCATGCAACAAACTGCCTTTCCATTTAGAACCATTCCTGTCATTGGGTACTTTTCAGCAAAATCTTGGAATATAAGATAAGCTTCACGGATCTTAGAGCCACCCTGCACCATAGATTAAAGCAATGTTAAGCACGTGCTTGTAACAAAGATTGGAGAATTATTGAAGCTTCAGTATTTCAAAAATTGGACTGTGAAACAAGTCAAATTACTTACGACAGCGATATCCAGCCATGCATTTGCAAGTTGTGTCAGAGTATGGTCCTCATCAATTTGCTGCATGATCTTCAATTGCTTCTCAGCATAGTCTGAACGATGCATCTTAATGAAGATCTGGGCATTTAATGCATGCCTGTAACCAAGCAAGTGTGAATCAACAATTTCTGTTAATTTCATAAAACCAAGCATCACAGTGAATTCAAAGGTCAATAACAATCCAAATAAATGAAGTGACAAGCGATGTCATAATGTCAGACTTCTGATCACACTACGTCAGGGTCCAAACCTATAGCTCAGTAGGTAGGAGGTGTGGTTGTATAGCCTACCACTCAAGTTCAAGTCTACTCCAACTTGAATTCGGGTGCCATTTCTTATTAATGAAAAGCCAAATAGTTCCTCCTAGGTTAGTACTTTTCTTAACATTGTATGTCATAAAGAAAATACTACTAGCGTCCATCAGCTAGAGCCAGAAAGCACACTTAAGACAAAAGTATTATGCAAATGAACATATTCCAATAACATAACTCTAAAGCAACAAATTTCCAACAAAATAAGCATTAAAAACATCTGGTCATGTAAGGCTAACATGAAAGCACAGAAAAATCATTTTACAAGGTTGATGTAAAGTAACTACTAACAAAATGCCAAAGTTGTAGCCTTTGAAGGTACTCTTCCAGGAGTAAGATTCCAAGTTAACGGACAACAAATAAAGGAGTACAATTGCAAGTTAAATTAAAGATTTCGAGTTCTTGTACTGAACAACAAATAAAGTTGTACTAACAGCGTTGTCAAAGGACGGTAATGAACATCCATAAGAACATAAGCTCATGCATAAGTACATTTCCATACTGAAAGATGAAAGACTATGCTATAATGAAAATGCATGAAAATGGAAACTTACAGATCCAGAGTTCCTCCAGAGTGTGTGTGCTTAAGAGCTTCATTGTAGTCTTGCTCATGCATAAATATAATTCCAGCAATTAATCGGAGAACAGGGTTGCTTCCAATTGCTGAATCACTCAACCATTCTTTGAGACTGGAGATTGCTCCTTCCTTTGAAGTTGCACAAATATAACAAAAGAAAGATTTTGTTATATTCTAGGTCTTAGAAATACAGGTGGGTCTGGTGTAACATGTACCAAAAATAGAAGGTTTAAATTCAAAAAAAAAATATTTTTAGCCTATGACCATCTCAAAGGAAATTTGAATATATACATTTAACTGTTAATTAACAGTCAGCCACCTGAGCTATCAATTTTGTTACTGAAACACATGACCAAGTAAAATTGAACACATATTTATCTAAGGGTGCCTCAAATGATTTATCACAAGCTGTCGATCTGCAGTGTGTCGTCACTTTAGTTCAAAAACATTTCTACGGTATAATTTCCACTTGAAAGATGTTCTAATATATGACGTGCTCGCTTGACATCAATATGGGTTTTCAGATATGGTCTCAAAATGCAATGCCATAAAAAGCACCGTGCACACGCGTTTTAATTACAATGGTAGTGCTAGAAATAAAGCATCTAGGAGCTCGTCAGTTATCCGCCTCTACCTGTGCAACTGATGCATAGTATTAGTAACCCCAGATCAGGGACAGATCAGAGGCAAGAGATCAGATCCTAGAGGCAAGAGATCAGATCCAGCGCGCTAACCTTGTCGCCGGAGAGGTAGAGCGCGAGGAGCTTCACGGCCTGCAGCGACGTGGCGGCGGAGGAGTCGATCTCGCTGATCACCAGCTGCGCACGGAGAGGGACACGCGAACATGCGCGCCAGTCAGAGAGGGCGGGAGAGGCAATTCCAGGTAGCTAAAAAGCATCCAAGGTAAATAGAGCGCACCTGGTAGGATCCGAGGGCGATGTAGGAGCGGAAGACGATGGTATCGCGCTCGGCGGTGGCGTCGGCGTCGAGGCCCGGGACGTCGCTGTTGTTGATGGCCGCCTGGTAGGCGCCGAGGTAGAAGAGGTTGCGCAGGTTGAAGAGCAGGTCCGGGGTGGCCATGAGTAGTGGCGCGCCAACGGCGAGAAGCGGAGGCGAGGCGACAGGGAGATCCGAGAGGGTGGTATCGCCTTCTGTTCTGCCTGTTTGGTCGCTTCGGTTCGGTGGGGATTCAGGTGCTGTTTGGTGGATGATTTGGTAACGTTAATAGTAATGGTAACGAAAAGCAGAGGCCAATAGAAGTCGAATTACAGATTATGTGATTTGTTTGTTTTAGACAAAGACAACGGATCTCCTCGTCGCCTCCGCACCCCCGTCCCGATCTCCCTCACTCCCGGTTCCACGGCTCCTCCACACCAGACTTCCCGCACCGCCGCCCTGCATCCACCGCCACCTCACTCACCTCCGTCGTGCACTCCCGCCACCGCCGCCACGCCTCCGCCGTGCACTTCAATCCTTTGCAGACGAGACTGCCGCCATCCACTCCCATCCTTCGCAGCCGCGGTGCCCGCCATCCACTCCTGTCCCACGCGCTGCCACCCTCCGACCTCCGTCGGCCATGCTGAACAGCCCCCCTAGCCGAGGAAAATGAGCCTGGGGCGGCCGGCGTCAGATTAGATCGGGAAGGTGAGAGAGAGGCGGCCTGCTGCTGCAGTTGAGATAGATACGTCTCCGCCTCGTTCTCCACGGCCGCAGGCTGCTGCTGTGGATCTTGGCCATGCTCTCGACCAGCCACTGGCGCCCGTGTTGCTCACCTTCACGGCGGCGCACCTCCTCCGACTGAAGCGTCGCCGCGTGCCGCCACTCAAGTGCAACTCTTTCGAGGTTCTTGCGGCGCACCTGTGGCGCGCTTGGGTGCGCGCGTTGGACCCACCGGCCTCGCTGTGCGTGAAGCTGCTCTTCTCTGTGAAAGTGCGGCGGCGCGTGAAGCCCGCGCTCCCCCCGAGCTACTACGGCAACAGGTTCGTGCTCGGGTGCGCCGAGTCCACAGCGGCAGCCTCGCCCTCCACCACCAGCTACGGGTGCGCCTGGTGCAGGAGGCCAAGGCCTCGCCCTCCACCGAGCTCTAGGACGGCGGTGCGGACCGGAACAAACGACATGGTGTGGAGGCCGAAGGTGCAGGTGTAGGGCGCCGGGCTCGCACGGCGTGGTGGAGATGTGAGGATGTTGTCGCAGACGGAGACGAAAAGATGCGGGTGTGAATGATTGCCGTTGTGAGGTGGACGGTAACGGGATTGTAAAGGCCTGGATCTGTTCCCACCGTGAATGGATTACGGCTGCGCCTAACCAAACTTAAATGAACGTAATTTGGTACCACTGTTATCTATTTACTTAAAATTAGCTTAACCAAACACCACCTCAGTTGCAGCTGGAGGAAGAAGAGAACGTGGATGTTTCTCCAACTGGGCTATAGCTGGGCCTCCAGTAGAGGCCCGTGGGTCGAAGGAAATTGGGCCTCGGAAGAAGAATGGGCTGATTCTGGGTCGTATCTTATTGCAACCCCGCGTCATTTCCCAGCTCGGAGTATAAACGAAGGCAGATGGGCGTTCTTCGGCGCCACTCCTCCCTCCGCAGAACCGCTGCAACTCCCTCCTGCTCTCCACGTCTCCACCACCGCCGCGGCGCCCTTCCCCGGACGACGAAAGCAGAGATGGCGCCGGCGGAGTCGGAGCAGCACCAGAGGAAGGCGCTGGCGCTCGCGGCGCACGACGCCTCCGGCCGCATCACCCCCACCCGCATCTCGCGACGGTACGCGTGCGCGTGCTCCTAACTTATGCATCGATCGGCGGTGGCCGCCGCCGCTCAACCGCTCACTGCTCCTCGCTAGCGCCTCGTTCAATCGCGCAACGCTCAGTTTGGAATTGAGGTGCAATTCCATTAGGATTTCTAACGCGGCGGAAAAACTAGATGACTTTGAGATCAAGGTCGACGTTCCGAATGTTTCATCGTTGGTAGTGTCCGGGCTGCAAGATGAAGTTTGAGGGCGCTGTATGCACTGAACGGTTTTTGTTGGCTTGTACGTGAATCCCGCACTTGGTTTGGTCACAGCTGAGTTCTTACGCATGTTTCCATTTTTTTCAGTTTGCACTATACTTGTCCTTATGCAGTGTCATGAGCTGATGTGCAAGCGAGTAGATCTAATGTCAGCTTCTTGGCTTTACAGCTGAGTTCTTACACATGTTGCCCTTGTCCTTATGCAGTGTCATGCTCTGATGATGTGCAAACGAGTAAATCTAAAACTAGTTTTTCTTCCTACCGTCAATGTACGTTAACTAGTACTCTAGTTTCTTACGGTTCAAGATATTTCAGCATAACTCTGCTGTCGCAGACTGTCCTTAGTAAAATCCTCATAACTAGAATGAATGGCACCGGGAAAATCCTTGTATAGCATGCAAACCCAACACCAGACTTTTCTTTTCTCTGAAATGCAAACAACCTCATGGATTGTGGTGACTGGAGTGGTAAATTGATCATGGTAGCTCGGGAGACTTCCATGCATAATAATTTTCAGTCCTATATATCCGCTAGTCTTGGTGCACCTCCTTGTCCATGCTACTTAAAACTGATGACATAAACAGTATGGAGTCTGTACCAGATCTGGTCAGATCTCAACCGCATATACCGTTTCCTGAAAATAGTTTGCTGGTGCGTCCAAAAAAAATTTGCAAAGTGACAAGTCCACTCCTGTAGGATTTTTTTTTTTTTTTGAGAAACCTCCTGCAGGAATTTATTGTGGTCTCAACGAGTACCAGCCTACCCTCTCCTCTTCATTGTGCAACCGTTCTGGTTTCTGGATGCTGTTTATGATTCTGACTAACTCGCCATTTTTGGAGCTCGGAGTCTGGACCTCGTAGTGGTATACTTAGACATAAATGTTCATCACAATTTCTGGAGCTTTTACACGGATTGCGTGTTCGCTCTCATCATGTAGAAGTTGAATTGGCCAGTTCGTTGTGAAACCCATTTCATTAGAAAAGGGTATAAAATCTAATGCAAGAAGACTGATACAGCAGTTTTCTTGTCTTAGACTAGTGAAAATATTGAAAACGTTGAAGAAGAAAAGCCAATGGATGCATCTGTTGAAATGTTGTTTTCTGTCTGCCTTCAAAACGATCGAACATTGAAGCAGGATATATTGTTACATGATGACGTCTCATACTCTTGCATTATATTTTGCAGGGACACTGGAGACGACGATGTTGTGATACAAATACTGTACTGTGGGATATGCCACTCTGACCTGCACACCATCAAGAACGAGTGGAGGAACACCATGTACCCTGTTGTTGCAGGGTACGTGCTCTTAACAACTACTTATTCGTTGAATCAGACTACTAGCTGTTAATATGGTATCCTCTCCCATTTTGATCATACCTGAATGGAATGCTGAGCCATCTCAAATTCTTAATGCAGTCACGAGATCGCCGGACTGGTCACCGAGGTCGGCAAGAACGTTTCGAAATTCAACGTCGGCGACAGGGTGGGCGTCGGGTGCATGGTCAACACCTGTCAGTCCTGCGAGAGCTGCAAGGAGGGGTTCGAGAACTACTGCTCCAAGATCGTCTACACCTACAACTCCCTCGACAGGGACGGCTCTGTCACCTACGGCGGCTTCTCCGACATGGTCGTCGTCAACGAGCGCTTCGTCGTTCGGTTCCCTGACGGTATGCTGCTCGACAGAGGCGCGCCGCTGCTCTGCGCGGGGGTGACCGTGTACACCCCTATGAAGTACCACGGACTGAACGAGCCGAGCAAGAGCGTCGGCGTGATCGGCCTTGGGGGCCTTGGACATGTCGCGGTGAAGTTCGCGAAGGCGTTCGGGATGAGGGTGACCGTGATCAGCACGTCGCCGGAGAAGAAGCAGGAAGCCTTGGAGAAGCATGGCGCGGATGCCTTCGTCGTAAGCAGTGATCCAAATCAAATGAAGGTAATAAGAAATGCTATCATCTTTTACTATTTCCTTTGTTATATATGCTCCTTTATTATCTGAGTATTACGGCTGCACATGGATCTTTGTTTCAGTCTGTGATGGGCACAATGCATGGCATTATAAACACGGTCTCTGCAAGCATGTCCCTTTACCCCTATATTGGCCTCCTAAAGCCCCAGGGCAAGATGATCTTAGTTGGCCTGCCTGCGAAGCCTTTTGAGATCTCTG
The DNA here is from genome assembly GCA_001602295.1 of Zoysia matrella. Lineage (NCBI taxonomy): Eukaryota > Viridiplantae > Streptophyta > Magnoliopsida > Poales > Poaceae > Zoysia > Zoysia matrella. The sequence goes on along the minus strand of BCLG01000263.1, from coordinate 166,904 downwards.
CATTCGCTTTGATTGGCGGTAAGTCGGCACCTGCATTTCTTATGCTGTGAATAACAATACAACGGTGCTCTCCACAATTGCATGATCTTCCATGATGGCTGACTGATGACGAATGTCGCAACAATCTGGGCACACACACATAGGCGGCAAGACTCTGGCAGGGAGCTGCATGGGGAGTATCGGAGACACGCAGGAGATGATCGACTTCGCCGCCGAGCACGGAGTGACGGCCGACATCGAGCTGGTCGGCGCTGAAGACGTGAACTCCGCCATGGAGCGCCTCGCCAAGGGAGAGGTCAGGTACCGCTTCGTCATCGACGTCGGCAACACCCTCATAGCAGCATGATGCATGACCAGCGAGCTCACCGTCTCAGCTCTGTAATGTCATATACAATCTAGACATGATACTTATCGCTACATGAATCAATAAACGTACTGAGTGGTGAGCTACCGTTGCATGTTTGAATATTGTGTGATATAATGGATGTTTGAATATTGTGTGATATAATGGAGGGAATTATATGCGGAATAAAAACTGCTCTATGTGACGATATCCTTCGTTCTCAAATTAATTTACATCACACTATCTGTGCGCTCGCTCACACTCTTACGCGGAGCCTGCACGTGACCTTAAATTTTCTGTTTTCCCAAACTTATCCAGCCTAGCTTTAAAAACGATAAATTATATTACCGTTCACATATTAACAGATGAACACTCCCACAATTCGACTACAGCTATAGTATACGGATACATTTCAGGTTGGGGATCTTCGATCAGGCTACGAATTCTGAAATCTCATCACCTTGACCTTGTCATGACTCATGCCAAAGGATCTGGAGAGCGATAGCGACCGGACCTCCGGTGCAGAGCTCGGGAACATCATGTTGAGCCTGTGCATGAGGACGTCGGCCGTGGAAGGTACCTCATTCAGCAGGAACTGCTGTACAATGGGTTTCTTGAACCACTCCAGCACCGAGTCACCGGGCGCCGCAGGACGACGGGCAGGAGGAGCCGCGGTTCGCAGAGGGAGAGCCGCCGTCCGTCCATCGGACGACTAGGCCGTCTAGCGTAATGGGCCATCCACCGTGCGACCCGGTATCATTTTGCGGCCCATTCATACTTGCGCTGCGTAGAGTTAGCCGCAGCCCTTTCTATAAAAAAAAAAAAAAAAAGTTAGCCGCAGCAGGGTTTAATATTTCGTTTAGACCGTTTAACGAAAACCGCAAAAATCGAAAAAATCGGTTAAAAACCGCTCTAAATCAAAAATTCAAAATTGAACAGTTTGCTATAGTAAACCAGCCGGCTTCACCGGTTTGCTACAATAACATATTTCAAAATTTGAAACCCACCGGTTTTACCGATTAGCCGACCAGTTTTACCGTTTTTCGGTATTCCGAATTTTTTCAATTTTTCAAATTTTTTAAAATTTTTATAACGAAAACCGACCGATTTTTAAAATCAGTCCAGACCGATTTCACCGAAAACCGATATGTTTTGAGCGGTTTTGTGAACCCTGAGTCCAGTAGGTCAGAAGGCCGTCAACGACTCCGGCTAATTCAGTTTACATGCACCTTCATTTTTTTAAAGCTTCCAGAGAAGAAGGCAACCTTTTTGTGTGTGTTTGTGTGTGTGTGTGTGAAAAATGGAGATAACCTTTCCAATTCGATGGAGAAATGCAACGCAGGCAATCGCTCTCGTTAGGTGCACGGTGCCGTTACACACTCATGCGGCACCGAACTGTGATTCGCGAGGCCCTCGTTTTCTTCCCTTTACGTACGTACGCAAACGCATTTTTCCTGAGATGAGCTCCGGCTTAGTTACTGACATCGATAGTTTTTTTTTTTTTCCGAAGCAACGACCCGATCAGTTGTTGTTAGACGATAACGACTATCCTGCGCCGTGGAGCTTGTTGGAGTCCGTGAGGTTAGGCATTTAGTAATATACTAGCTATTTTACTCACCAAATCTTCTGACCCAGGCCGAGCGCCCAGGCGTACGGGAGAGAAGGTCAGGAAGAGGATCAAATTGCTCGCCTTACTTAACCACCTCGCAGGTCACGTAATGACAGCAGCGCGATGACAAGCGCATGATCAACGTCCCCAGCGACGGACGAACAAGCCTATACTCCACGCCTCCAAGTACTAGCACCCGGTTCAAACGGTAACAAAAATAAAACCTGCTGCTGAAACGTGGCGACTTGGGCTTGGTTCGCGCGCGCACCGGGGAAGCAACAGACGGAGTACGGGGGAGCGAGGGCGACAGGTCGTCGGCATCGCCGCGCTGTTGTTGCTTTCATCAGCGATGGACGGAGCACACAAAGCCCCGGACGACGGGGACTGGCTACGCCGGGCCACTCGCCCACCGGAGAGTTGCATCGACCTGTCACGCAGCAGCCATCGAAGCCTTCTACAACGGCTTGCTTTTCCGTTCCCGTCGGGCCGAGAATTGCAAGCGAACAGCAGACGACCGCGTCCGCCCGGGACTCCGGGAGCAGCGCCTTGTAACCATCGCGTCGCGCGCGCGGCGATGTCTGTCTGTCTCACGCTCGGACCTTACCTAGCTAACCGGTGAGTGGTGACACCTGTACACTGGAGTACTGTATATATCATCCCTCCCTCTCAGTCTCTCCCACCCGTCCTGCGCAACCCCACGCGCACATCACTCACTCACTCACACCCTTTCTGCCTGCAAAGCAACAAAGCGCTCCCATTCCAGCAGCAAGTGCGCGAGCAAGGCACAGCGTCAGCGCGAGGAGGCCGTTGATGTCTTAGCAGCAGAGAGGCCGGGCGCAAGAGAGAGAGAGAGAGAGAGAGTGTGTGACCAGAGGGGGGGGGGGGGGGGGGGGGGGGGGGGGGGGGGGGGGGGGGGGGGGGGGGGGGGGGGGGGGGGGGGGGGGGGGGGGGGGGGGGGGGCAACCATGGAGCTTCCGACGTGGAGAGGAAGAGGAGGTGGGGACAGCATGGCGGCGCTTCTCTTGCCTCTGCTTCTCGCGTTGGCGGGCTGCGCGAGCGCCTGGCCACACGACGGCGCCGCCGCCGGTTTCGGCAGCGTGGCGGCCGGCGGCGAGCGGCGGTACAGGGATCTCGCGCAGCGGAGGCTGGACAGCGTCAGATCTTCCTTCGGCGCCAGGAGAGATTTAGCAACGGTAAGCGCGCGCGATTCGTCATGATTTTTTTTTATCTCTCGTTCTTGAGACTTGTTGATCGCTCTCCTACCGGCTACCAGCACCTTTCCCCTTGTAGCAACTAGTACTAGTTTGTTAATGGGCGGTCCGTAGACTCGTTCCGTTCCGTTCGATCATGTTCTCGGGAGCTGTTCGTAAGCATCATCGAACCGTCTCGTTTCCCCCCGCCGGGAGTCGCTGTCGACACCCACCAGACCACCAAGAAGTCCAAGCCGCTCCCCCCCGAAACGCGCCTCGCAGTCGCAAGCAGCTAGTACGCATAAGCGTCGAACCCATCAAACTGTACTCGCAAGAGCAGCTCAGTTCCAAGCGCGAGTGCGTCGGTGAAAACTGATGACGCCGTGCGAATCTGCTACCTGCATTTGGTGCCGAACTTTTGGGACATTTCCCAAATCCTCATGCGGTTTCGTCAGGAAATGTTCGCCATGCTCACGCAACGGCCAGTGTACCAACTGAGGGGCGAGAGGTGGAAAGAGCACGAGCAGTGCAACGACTGCTACCTGCCCCCACACCGCACCAGCGCGCCTTGGGCCCTTGGCCACGAGCGCACAGCAATGGAATCACGTCCTCTCCGTCGGCGATGGCTCACGATTCGATTTTCTTCTCACTTTTTTTTTGTTTTCTCACCGGGCACGATTGGATTCGGTCGGTTGCGCAGTCGACGGCGGGCGCGCGGGTGTACCATGCCACGGACTACGGCGCCGACCCGACCGGCGCCGCGGACGCCACGGCGGCGATCAACAAGGCCATCGCCGACGCCTTCCGCCCGCCGTCCAACCGCACCATGACGGGCGGCATCCCCGACCTCGGCGGCGCAGAGGTGCACCTGGACGGCGGCACGTACCTCGTCAAGGGGCCGCTCACGCTGCCGGCCTCCGGCGGGGGCAACTTCAAGGTAAGCAACTTGTACTTCTAACAAGTCGTCGTGTCGCTTGTCACCGTGCAGCATCTTCTGTGCCAACCGCAGCTGGCTGCACGTTTTGTGTAGTACTAGTCCTAAGTGAACTACGGAGACTCAGCTGTTGTTGCATACACGTGTCATCGATCAGATCCACAGCGGGTCGCTGCGCGCGTCGGACGACTTCCCCACGGACCGGTACCTGATCGAGATGGTGGCGGCGAAGAGCAGCGGCCGGAGCTTCGACTACGAGTACGCGACGCTGCGCGACCTGCTGCTGGACTGCAACTTCCGCGGCGGCGGCGTGGCGGCGTCGAACTCGCTCCGCGTCGGCATCGACAACTGCTACGTCGCGCACTTCCAATCCGACGGCGTCGCGGTGCGCGGGGGGCACGAGACGTTCATCCGGAACTGCTTCCTCGGCCAGCACCTGACGGCCGGCAAGGACCCCGGGGAGAAGGGGTTCACGGGCACGGGCATCCGGCTCGACGGCAACGACAACTCCGTGTCCGACGTGGTGGTGTTCTCCGCGGCGACCGGGATCAATGTCACCGCCGGCGCCAACTCCATCTCCGGCGTGCACTGCTACAACAAGGCCACGGCCTTCGGCGGCGTCGGCATCTACCTCAAGGTGCCCGGGGTCACGCAGACGTGGATCAACAACTGCTACATGGACTACAACAGCATCGTCGCCGAGGACCCCGTGCTGCTGCACGTGTCGGGCTCCTTCTTCCTCGGCGACGCCAACGTCGTGCTCAAGGCCGTCAGAGGCGTCGCCAAGGCCGTGCAGATCGTCGGCAACCTCTTCAACGGCCGGAACAAGGGCGTGGACATCGTGCAGCTGGACGGAAAGTTCGGCACGGTGGAGCAGGTGTACGTGCAGCAGAACGGGGCCATGGGCATGACGGTGAAGTCCACCACGGCGCGCGGGACGATGGACGGCAACGGGACCTCATGGGCGGTGGACTTCTCGCGGGTGCTGCTGTTCCCGGACCGCATCGGCCACGTGCAGTACACGCTCGTCGCCGCCGCCGGGTTCCCGGGCCACGCGCTGCAGAACGTCTCAGGCAACAAGGTGGTCGTTGCCACGGATAAGGCCGTGACCGCCACGGTCCATGTGTTGGTAGACCAGAACAGCGACTGAAGAACAGTGCGGCCTCAAGACTCAAAGCCTGCAGGCTGCTGCTGCCTGCTCGTGTGACTGCGAGCAAGGCGTGAACGTGATTTGTTTCTATCTTGTCGCAGTATTCATCCATTCATATCCTCAGATTGATTGTTAATTGATCGAGAGAAAAAAAATGCTTCAGATTGGATCATTTAAATGTACGCAAATAGATAAATAAAATAATGTACACAAATAGATAAATAAAATAATGTACCTTTTGCTTGAAGTAGATCGTAGTACGTGACATGATCCATAAATGGCTGGTGTGCCCTTTGTGCTTGTTCTGGTCACCTGTCATTCTCAAATGTACCAGAAAATGGCCCTCGAATTATGCATGCTTTAATCATTTCCTCCGTACTATTCTCTTCGGTTTTAAATTATTCTTTGATTTTAAATTATTGACAGATCTTTTAATGTCAACTTTAATTATTTATTTTATTAAAAAAATTTATTCCAATGTATAAAATTATTAGTTGTAATTTAAATTTCACTAATAATAAATCAAATACTAACATAATTTTATATATTTGAACAAATTTTTTTGAATAAAATGAATGATCAAAGTTGATATTAAAAATCAACGGAGTCAATATTTTAAAACCGGAGAGAGTACTTATATACTAATTCAAAAAATTGGCTTTGACACCGAAACTCTGAAAGTATAAGATGCTACTCTTTCAGAAAGTATACGATGCTAAAGTTCTAATGCGTATCAAGTAGCTAACCTGCTTTTCTGGCTAATTTTCAGTCCGTTCGTTTGGTGATGCCGAATTTCTCAACGCTAGGGCAGCAGGTAGCTTAAATTTTTGCAGTTCAACTGCCAGCATTTTGAATTGCTCTTAGATTTTTGGTCCACCATTATGACCTTTCAGATGTTCTGGATCCAGGAGTTTATACATCGCAATGCGTGTGTTTATTAGCTCTGTGTGTGACCTGTCTCTTGATGTCCTCATTCAGAATCCAGATGGACAATTTTCGCCTCTTGATTCGGCATGTTTATGCAGCATAATTGACAAGCTTCTGAACTTTAGGAATTCCATAATGATCGATACACACCAAGTCTTCAGGAATGCTTTATCCGTTCTTTTTAGTGCGCCGACATATATAATGTGGAGATGTGTGCAATGCGCCTTTGGTCCCAGACCAGGTGGACCTTGGCTTCTGGAAATCTGGTTGGCTGCATGATGCTATCAAATATCAATAAAACAGTGTCATTTTGCTGCTATTGTATCTCAACTTGTCTAGCTGCCCGGTGACAGAGAAGGGTAGATAGATGAGTTCAGCTTCTAAAGAACGGGTCATGCTTATGCAACCTAGTCGATAGAAGTCGAGGCCTGACTGTAGGATTAAGTCCAGACTATTGTATTTGACACCCAAGTCTAACAACTAGGATTAAACAAATTAGACTTCTTCTCTAGAAATTGCGGACTAAAATATGTACCTGGAACCGATGCAACACTTCTCAACTGGGATCTGCATGGCATTGGCATCTGGATTACTTTGCAAGGGTTGTTAAGCCTCTGAAGGAGTAAAAAAACAACCTTGTTGGAAGTGGAGACCTCATTTGACTTCCATCGATTGTATACTGATTGTTCTTGGAGAACTAATCTGAGTGCGAAACACCAAATAATTTGAGGTCAAGAATCGATTCAAAAACGACCAGAAAGGTTTTTTTAAGGGAAGCAATGCACTGTACAGTCAGTACTTACAGAGAAGAAAGTTTGGAAATTATTCGGTAGCAACATCCAGTGCTATAAGCCTCAACAGTAGATGAGTCCCTCCACAAAGTTCAGTACTACATTCTGAAGCAGTGGACGAGGTTACATAATTTGTGAAATCTCACCTGCATACATCTTTATTCTTTAGGAAATTGACGGCCCTTCATATTTCATGAACACTCACACCGATTAACTTAATCTACCAAAGTCCATGAAAAAGTAATTCAGATAATGCCCCCACTATCATAGTGTAGCAACAATCAAGATATATTATTCACAGCTTCTATTTCCAAACAATATCCCAGACTGTGACAAGGATGATCAAATATAGTTATCCATCATGTGTTTTGTGTAAACTTGTTCTAGAGCTAAAATATACAGAAACACAAATTATTTGATTGGTATACCCACATTCTATACATCTCCCCCTAGGAAAAACTTACTATCAAGCAGCTAGTCCTGGAGATCTTTCCATACCATGAGCAGGTGACTAGGCCTTCAAGACCAATGCCTATGTTAGTATCATCTTCCCGCTCCACAGCCTCCACCACCTCTTCGTAAAGCTTTGTCCATGAGCAACCCACATCCCAAAATGTCAAATTGGGGCTTGGTGGGCATGGTGCGACTACCATGTCAGCAATGCTACTCGCTTTGGCTACTGATCTCGGGAAGTCCAATGCCAAATTGTCAACTTTATGTTCGTAGATTTTCCCATTCCTGTTGACCTTGTATCTAGATGTGCCACTGAAGCAGCCATATGATTCCCATGGGACACGCGGGGTGCCCCATAGCTCCCACCGGACAACTATTGAGTTCTCAGTTAATTGCCAAATGCGTGATACATTGAGCCCAATTTCACTGAATAGTAAGCGGCCATGGAACCTAAGTGCCCAGAAGATTGTCTTGTAGTTGTCGATCCCGTGGAAAGTATTCAGTGGGTCGACAAATGTGATGTCCTCACTGCAATTGATAAAAAGAACATTTCAATCTTAATGAATATATCCCAATCATGCCAGCTAACAACTTAAGGATGTAATTTATGCAGGCCTAGTGTCCTTGTTAGATATGATAGAACCACATATTAGCAGTTTAGCACTATTCTGGATCTTGAATATGACAACACAAACTATCAGTTCTAATAGGTAAACAGACTAACACACGTGCACCAGTGGAACAAATAAGAAGTTATATTTTCGTTTCCACAAACCTTACTGGTGTCACCAAAAACTCACTGATTTTCTTGATCAGCCATTTTATGAAAATTTCCAAGTAAGCTACTAGTTGATTTCTGTGTATATTTGGTTACTTTATCCCCTGAAAATTGCAAGCTCCAATGTCCAGTGCAGCGATCCCCAACGATCAATCAGTAGGGAACTGGCAAATCCAATTGGCAATACATGCAAATCTCTTTATTTCTGGTTTTAAAATGCCTCCTTACCGGTAGATATCGTAGTTGGGTTCCCGGACGAACACGGCGGGCAGGTCGTCCCGCAGTGTACGCACCGCCGTCCCAAGGTTGAGGTAAAAATCCGACCTTTGCGGGTCCCCACCGCCCTTGCTCCGGTTCTTGGTCTCCGTGGACTTGGAAGGGGGAACGGCGATCGCGACTTCCTGCTGCGAGGCGCTAAGCAGGAACTGGAGGCTGAGGTGGCCCGGAGCTGCGGCCTGCGCCGGGCCGGAGCCGGGGAGCTTGCCTCCGCCGTGACCCAGCAGGGCGAGCTGCGGCTTGGGGAGGGACTTGCAGTTGCAGGACGAAGTGCTGAGCTTGGGGAGGACGAACGCCATGGCTTCCAGCTTCGTCTTGCTCCACGATTTTTCTGTTCCGCCCTGCTCCTTCTACGAGCCTCGGTGTCCCATGTGGAAACTTCCAATTCCAATCGCGCCGCGTTCTTGTGCGCCTGCGTTCGAGCGTAAGTGCGTCGCGAGGTGAGAGGCATGTGGGTGGCTCTGAAGGCCTGCGAGCGAGCAGGTATTGCTGTCGCAAGTGTCTTTACTTCTTGCTTTACTTTCATCGTCGTCTTCGCAAGTTTTTCCCAAATTTCTCATTTCCTCTCAAACTAAATTAGCATTTTAAAAAAATTACAGGGAGATCATTCTAGGCGTCTTGCGTGGCACGCAGGGATAATTTGCAATTCTCTTGAATATTCAATATGGAGTACCACCTAAAAAGACCTGCAATCTTCCATGTTTCCCAAACATATGCTTGTATTTGAAAATTCGTCTTGGAATCATTTCTTTGTTCCATCTCAACGAGCTTCATAATGTGTTCAATGTATACAAAATATGCAGCAAGGAAAGTGGTTATAATTATTGTTGTACCACAAGCATCCTCTGTTCTTTCCAATATGCTTCTCATGGTCATCAGGTCATGGCATCATCGGAGAGCAGTGCAAGTTCTTAACTGCCTGCTAGAGGATCAGAAGAGAGAGCCTGGCATTATGGGGCTCTTCCTCTTTGTTCTTGAATTTTGATTGAACGGTCAAAACAATATAATTCCGGCGCGCATATACAAATGGACAAGATTGGTGTGCTTATTTCTACAGCATCACTTGATAAGCACAACATCCTAATCGATTATGATGATACAAGTCCTCTTTTACTTCTTTCCTCTTAAGTTGAACTACACCAAACTAACTTCTTCTGGGCAGTTAGATTTCCACCCGCTGCAATTCACTGTTGGGTAATGTATTATTGTTGTGAATTGCAACAACTAGATTGCTTCAGAATCCCATCATGTGATCCAGCCCTGCCTGCGGGGCTCCTCCCATGCCTCCGCCTGTTACATTGAGAACAAGTTGATGGAGCCAGCGCCTTGTTGCTGGGTCATCCTGTGTTTGCAGAAAGTCAATATGCTCAATATTTGATCGGAACTAATACAAAGCATATCATTTGTTACAGGGAGCGAGCGATAATCAATTGGTTAAGCAAAAAACTCACCTTTAGACAGTTATTGAATGTTCCATCTTTGAGCATTTCAGGGAGGCAAGTTTGCAGTGCAGCACATGCCCTGAATCATAAGGGGAACAACAATTTTTCAAAATTTCTGATAATATATGTAAACTAATTTCAACATTCAAGCAGCTGCAAGACCTGGGATTGTCTGAGAGCCTGAGGTAGCATCGAATGATGTGTTTTAGCAGCCTTGTGGAAGGCTGATCAGCAAGTGACACAACCATGTTTGCTAAAACACTGCCTACAGCAAAGAAACGCTCAGCTGTGGCACAGATGTAGCGCAACCCAACATCATCTAGAAGAATCTTTTGGACAATGAATGTTGCCACCTGCAAGTTAGAATTTGGCTAAATTAGTGTTCAAGTGATAGCCATAATGTAGCTTGCTTGGTCTACAAAACTTATTTCAGTCGTAACATCCAACTCTGAAACTCACCACTAAAAGAAAATGAAGCCCATCATAAGGCATAAGCTCATGTTCAAAATACTTATGCAGAGGAAACATTGCTAAATAAATGAAACAATAGGCAGTGAGATCACTATGATAGGATCCGGACACGTGTCACCGACAATGCTCCAGCCTGAATCGGCAGTGCAAAGCAAATTGTGCCAATGATCGTTGGGGCAGATATTGGGAGCACCCCCTGCATCGGTATGGTATGCCACTACTCTTTCACATTTGACAACACCACCGTGATTTTGGTGTTTGCTTCAGACCATCTGGGGATGGCTGTTATAAATGGAATTAAGGTAGAGGTGGTTGGTGTGGATGGTTCGGATCCATAATGTGTAAGCATGTAATCTGAGAACCTTATCAAAAGCATTGAATCCAAACATTATGGTAACCAAAGAATATGGCAAGGTAGTGCCGTGCAGCTCAGCCTCAAATCAATGAGCTTTTACGGTTGAGAATAAACTCTGATCAAGCCAACCGGCCAGCAAAGTCCTTTACTGAGTTACATCTTGATTGATTTCTAAAGAAGACTAACACTACCACAATTCACTATAATAGGTTATTAGCCGACTAAACTAGGAAGCTATGAAACAGATCGGAAGCAGGATAACATAAAATACTAGGAAAGTACTGTGACTCTAGGTCCAGTCAAATATGGTTTCCATAACTAAATTATAGAATAACCAAACAGCTTCTAAGCAGATTGTAAAAATAAGTAATAGAAGCAAAACAGTCCTTCAGATGATCATGAAATATACTAAAAACGTATTACATCTTTGCCAGTGCTAACAAGAATAATTACTGTTGATGTTAAGGGAATTGTGATGGCTAACTACATACAGTTTTTGACAGCTCACTGCCCATCTCCATGGTTCGCAGGCACAGAGGAATTATTTCAGTTTGCAGCAAAAAACTGATAACTTCAGTATCATCAACCTACATTATCACAAATCAAAAGAGTTAGCAGAATTCGTATCCAAAGAACAAGGGGGGACTTTGTTATATTATTATATATTAGGTAAAATGAAGGCAATACTATGTTGCTACTGCTATATGGTAATGCAAGAAACATCTGATGCAACAAACTACCTATATCAGGTAACAAGGCATTGGGGCACTGTTGACTGTTTCAGCGTGGTAATGCCCAGGAGAAAATGGTGTGGAACTGTGCGGAATAATGGGTACAACAGAAAAGGCTTGCTACTTTGGAGTTTGGACAGATTATAATTGCACCAATTATTTTGGCAAATAATAAAGTTTTTGTATATACTGTAGAACCAAGTCTTTGCTATAAAACTCAAAGGATACAGGAGCTCGGTTTCCACTAGATTAATAGTGGCAAATGGCTTTTGCTGTCTACAACTTAGATCTTATTCTTTACTATACCAACAGCAACATCCAAAGAAAGAAATGTGAAACCATCTAATTAATCAATTTTGTGGCAAAATGGCTTTTACTGCCTGCAACTCAGATCTTATTGTTTACTAATAACTAGTACATCAGAAGAACAAATGTAAAACCATCTAATTAGTCATCTGAAGTGAAATTTGGAGAATAAAATCCAAGTGTGCACAACTGTTAATTTGATCTGTTCAACATCATAGCATAGCAGAAATTGTGACATACATCCGTGCATTATAAAGAATGGATATATGGATATACATAGTGTTGGAAGCAGAGGCTCTATAATGGATTTGCTAGTTTATTTAAAATCCCAAGAATGAATTACCTTAACAAGAGCACCAATAACACCCAAGCTAGTCAGCCGTAAGTACTCAAAAGGTCTTGTTTTACTGGTAGTATTCAGGAACGGGTACAGGTACAGTGGAATGTGGGCTGAAAACAATAAAAGTTTTTGTCAATAACAGTTACATAATACCCTCCGGTTTTAAAATATTGACACCGTTGACTTCTAACATCAACTTTGACCATTTGTCTTATTCAAAAAATTTGTTCAAATGTGTAAAATTTTGTTATTATTTGATTCATCATTAGTGAAATTTAAATCACAACTAATAATTTTACACATTGGAACAAATTTTTTGAATAAGACGAATGGTCAAAGTTGATGTTAAAAGTCAACGGTGTCAATAATTTAAAACCGGAGGGAGCTAACATATATCTCAAAATACTTGACAGGCGTAAAAGCATATGCACCATTATTAGTGCAGCTAAACTTCAAACACATACATCTAATTAGTTATGCAGCAGGTAGGGTATGTTACCATTTAAGAAAAGGATCCTGGTCTCAGGGTGCGATGCAACACACTGCGATAATTGAAAAAAAAAAGAAAAGTTAGATATACTATTTGTAAAACTAATGTGTGCCCTCCATAGTAGCAGGAACCAGCAGCCAATAAATTGTGCTACTACCCTTATACACAAGCATACCTGAAGAAGTGCTAGAGCGTTGCATACACGATTTGATGCACCAGGCGACAATGTTGGAGGTGAAAGAGCAGGATAGATTGATACAATCTCCTGTATGTAGATCCAAGATGCCATATATATAACTATGAGAAATATCAACTCAAACCTGAACCTCAAAGCTAGGAGTCAAGCTCCCATTTCTTTGGGACTTAAATAATGTAAATCCTCAGCATCAATGGGCCAGAAACTAACATACCTGGAGTAGCGCAGCTATTGTACCAAAAGAATGCCACAAGAGCGGGGCAAGATCTTGAAAAATCTCTCTTTTCTGAAAAAAATGATTCATTTAAAATTGAATTTTAGCCAGCAGACTAACATTACAAGTAATGAATGACTAATTTACAGTCCACAATTTTTTAGTTCAGGTTTGCCTATCAAAATGGCATTACAATTAAATGACTTATATAAAATCCATTTTTGTACTGTTCAGGATTATTTAGAATGGACTCATTCGGATATTCAATTGCTTTTCCTATCAAAATGCTATTACAAGTAAATGACTGAGGTACAATCCATATTTATTCAGTTCAGGATCGCTTAATCCTAACGCAAAATTATCAAATTACAAAATGTTTCACAGGTTTTCCAGTTCAACAAACTTTCTTGTACAATCTAACCCAATGTTGTTCGACAGGAATCATAACCATCAAATCCGCAGGAGACCGCAAGGAATAAATCATTCCTCAGGAAGAGGGGCTAAAAGAGTTGTGGGTGGAAACCTTGGAGAGCTCGAGGAGGGCGTTCTCGCGGAGCTCAGGGTCGCAGAGGTCCAGCACCAGCTGCTCCGCCGACGCCATCTTCTTTTCCTTGGATGCCTGGCCCATCACAGGGCCTCCACTGCCCCCAGACAGCGGAGAGGGCGACGGCGGCGAGGCCCCGGCAAAAGAGGGCGGCATGTTAAGGGAAGGCTGCATATTCGCCATTGTACCACGACTGCACGACAGCAACGCAGCATCGATCACCACAAATTCCACACAAATGTGGAGCACAGAACGAATAATATGACGTAAAATCGATAGAATCCGAGTTATACCTCACCAGTCCATAGCAATCAATCCATTCCTATGCGGATCTCTACTCCGCTAGGCTCAGTTCCGAGCCTCCGAGTCCGAGACGGTCGCCCCAACCAAGCCGCCCCCGAGCGACATGCGGCGCCACCACGGAGGATATACAGCTCGGATCTGCACCTCAGGGGTGTGGGGGTGGGGGGGGGGGGGGGGG
>BCLG01000263.1:138597-152876 GCA_001602295.1 Zoysia matrella | reverse complement strand
AGGGGAGGTGGAGCCGGAGCCGGCGATGTGTCGGCGACGACGAGGGGAGAGGAATTTTTTTTTTTTTACGTCGGGCGTGAAGGACAGCTGTAAGCCTGTAATCAGATCATTGCTCATCACTCATCAGATCTCTCCGCGAACGGCGTGAAGGACAGCTGTAATGGCGGAACGGTTACGACTCAAGTCACACTCAACGAGTGACTTTCAAAAAAAAAAACCTCAATGAATGGCCCGGCCCGCAATAGTTTGGGTTCAAGGGCAATATAGGCCTTATGGGCCAGGTTTACACCTGACCTAGAGGCAAGAGGGGTGTTTCTGTAAACTTCCGCTTACACCAACGAGGCCGTGCTATAAGAACGCTCCCTAGGGTTTTTGCCCCGCGCCCGCCGCCACCTCCCTCGTTGTCTCGCCGTAGCCGCGCAGCAAGAACCCCGCCGCCGCCGCGCCGCTCGACGCCCACAGCGCAACCATGGCGGAGCAGGTATCTCCCCTCCCACGTCCCCCCGTGTTCCCCTTCTTCGCATCTCGCCGCCACTCCCTCCGGCTAGTTCTTCGCTTTTTAATGCGCGCATTCGTGTGATTTGCTTGGCGTATCTCCTGATCTGGTCTGTCCGTTTGTCGTGTTAGTGTTTAGTTGTGTTTCAATGTATGGATTCTGCCTTATCACTGACATGTCGTATGGTGATTTTTGTCAAAGTATGTGGGTTAAATCGTAGTTCATCGTAACAGAGTAGATTGAAGTAGCAGGATCTACCGATCTAGTGCTGCAGTCCCCTATCAGCCCTCCTTGTCGTAGTGGATTTGGTGTGGTTTTAAGGTTTCGGATGGACTGGTTGAGTTCGTTTTGCCACCTTCGTTCAGATCACACTTTGCCATTCGGTGGTGTCGAGGAGTCGCTGGCATAACGTGATTATTTGCATCTCGGGCTTACAATTACGGTCGCACAGAAATCAGTCTAGATGTTCCTAACGTTTAATTGCTTAGGTTGGCATACCAATTTTGTGCTCTAACTAAATTACCACTATGCTAGTGGAAATATTAATTATTTGTAATGTGATTGTGTTTCGTCAATATTGGAACGTAGCAATTTATGAATCAGTTGCATGTCATAAAATACTTTTATGTCCCATTGTGCAGTTAGTTTTTTTGGTTTTCCCGATAAATGTATAATTATGTTTGTCTGTACCTATTTTTCAGACCGAGAGAGCTTTCCTCAAGCAGCCAAAGGTTTTCCTCAGGTGAATGCCTATTGCCTTTCGTTTAGTGCTATATTTATGCTCTCTACTGGCAATATACACGTCTGAATAAATTTCTTCTGTTAACATCAGCACAAAGAAATCTGGCAAGGGTAAGAAGCCTGGAAAGGGAGGCAACAGATTCTGGAAGAACATTGGCCTTGGCTTCAAGACCCCAAGGGAGGCAATTGAAGGTATAATAATTTTCTCTTTTGCCACCTTCAAAGTCTGAGTATTTGTGGAATGTGGTGACTGAAAAGAGGTGGCCTCTATTTTGTCCTTATGATATACAGTTGCATATTATAATTTATAATGAGGAATTAGCAGTCATGGTAAGACATAATTTCGTGCATGTATCTAGATTTTACTTCTGCTTTGTAAAGCACTAAGTTCATGATAAACATGATGACCTATTTGAATGATATGTGGTATGCATTATTGCTTGTGAATGTTTGCCAGATTATTAAACTTCTGTTTTGTGCAGGCACCTACATTGACAAGAAGTGCCCATTCACTGGAACAGTTTCTATCAGAGGCAGAATTATTGCCGGAACATGCCACAGTGCTAAGATGAACAGAACCATCATTGTTCGCAGGAACTACCTCCACTTTGTTAAGAAGTACCAAAGGTTAGTGAGCCTGGACTTGCTTGTTTCTCTGCAAAGTGAAATTTCATCTAATGCACGGACTGGTTATATGCTTTGCAGGTATGAGAAGAGACATTCCAACATTCCTGCTCACATCTCTCCATGCTTCCGTGTCAAGGAAGGCGACCATGTCATCATTGGCCAATGCAGGTAATACTTGTGTGGTAGTAACTCTGTGTATCACTTGATTACTGTTTTATGTTGTCTAGACTAGAGGTTAGTCGATTCAGTTTGATACTAGGCACTGGAAGCTATGCCGATAAGAAAAAACAACATTATGCTGTCAAGTTTAGCTGTTGGAGTTCACAAGATTATCTTTGCGCCTCGTGAAAACTTGCTAATTGCTGATGGTTGTTTATGTACTGTATCAGGCCCCTGTCAAAGACCGTGAGGTTCAACGTCCTCAAAGTCATACCAGCTGGTTCCACCGGTGGCAGCAGCGGGAAGAAGGCCTTCACTGCAGCCTGATCTTTAACTTTGTGCCATTAGTAATCTATAGGGTGACATTCTGTTGCTTAAATTTCTTGCTAGGCTGGTGTTTTTGGCTATGATTTCAAGATGATTCCATGTCGAACAAAGTCCCACCATCTGAACATGTTGTTTTTTATGGAATCTTGCCGTGCAAAGTTTTGTTAAGACCTGTATCTTTTCCCTATGCTGTTACAATGTTTCATTGCTTCTGCAATATCATGCTTCTCGTGAACCTGGTAAGAAGCTTTGCAACCTGTCGATTTCATCGTCTTTTCAGCTTCCGTTTTTCTGCGAGTAGCCGCTGTAGTTGCTTCTTTAGCACCTGCTCCATCTTGGGATTTATTTTGAATAATTTGAAAAGAAGTAAAAGGAACTCCCAAGTGTTCTGGCCCTCCCGTCTGCTTTCACAGAGCCAATGGCCTGAAGCCATGGCATTCCAAAGACGATTTTTTGACACGGAGTTGAAAAATAAATAAAGCTTGTAATAATCTGGAGAGGAGGCAAACATAAACTAAAACGGCATTTTAGCTCTACATCACAGCACTCTATCCATCATACAAGTATACATTAACAACCGGACCAGTTCTGAAACTTCAAGCAACCATCCATCTCG
Organism: Zoysia matrella; assembly: GCA_001602295.1. NCBI lineage: Eukaryota > Viridiplantae > Streptophyta > Magnoliopsida > Poales > Poaceae > Zoysia > Zoysia matrella. Next base: position 149,910 of record BCLG01000263.1, on the reverse strand, counting down.
CGCCTAAAGGAAACATATAGATCCTGCAAATCCTTGCACAGCACTGTACCATCCATTTTTTGCAGTTATAGAAATGTTGCTGTCCATGAACTGGGGCGCCTAAAACGATATCTCACTAGGCGCATGGAATGTCCGTCCACGGCAGATTGCTTCCAGATTCTCTCCAGCAAAAGAAGAAAGGGGAGAAACCTCGACACCTGTGAGCAAAGTCAAGGACCCGTCATGAAAGAAATTGTCAGGGAAACCTGTGCTCTTTCGATGTTCCTTCTAAATCCCTGATCAGTTTCTGAATATAGCAAATGGCAGAAAATTACCTGTCATATACAAAGGCACAGAATGGGTCAAGAAGCCACCAGCAGCGACAACCCATCGGCTATGGAGACGAAGCAGCATAAGTTTTGCGCTATCAGGGGTGTCATATGCTGCGCCATTCGCATTTTTCACCGGTGCGAATTCCTCTTCCCGCAAGACCTGAATTTTCAGAAATGCACCAAAAAGTTTATCCTGCTCTAACGGAAAGATGGCATGTACAACATGGTTAATTGATTAACTCAAACCTCAAAAAGTGCCGTCGATGGGGAGTAAGTAAAAGCATCAAATATGAACTGTTCAAGCTTCAGGCCTGTCGTATACCCATGGATGGAAGGAATCTTCTTCTCAGCTAGATGGTATCTGGCCAAAAATTTTCCAAAAATCGACATGTTTTACAAACCGCAACAAGTGCAGTGAATGAGCATTATACTTGCTAGCCAGGTAAAGTTTACTGCCCATGACATGTTTTACAGCTTATAAAAAACATCATAAGTAGTGGCAAATGTTATATCATGTGCATTAAGTTCAAATATACATTCTCATTTGCAATAGCCAAGTGTCATCTGCTACTAGATAAGAAATATGGTTGCACACTATATTGTTAATAACAGAGTTGTTTGGAAAGGAGGCAAACTAGAGAATACTCACACACTGTCCTTTTCAAGGCTGTTTGCCACTTGATTCAAAAACTCCAGAGTGAACATATGCAGGCATACCTGTAAAAGTAAAAGCAAAATATATGCAGCTGTTCTTCAAAGGAAATGAGCAGAATTGAGACATGGATGATAGAAACATACATTGCTCCAACAATAACGAAGGCGCCCTGTTGATTGGTTAATTTCAGTGGCCATAGCCGCATCCATTTCACTGTACTCGACCACAGAGAGAGGTCCACCACGACCACGCTGAACAAATACTCCAACTGTCTCTTGTGGATAAGCCTGTTTAATATATAGTTGATTATCAACTTTCTGCTTGAATGATAGCAAGCATGTTGACGAAGCACAAGGAATATTTGACTATACCTTTCTAACAACTTTAGCAGCTGAAGATACACCTTTTTCAATGAAGTATCCTAGGAATGTTGGATCTGCAACACGGACCTACATGCATGATACTAATTAGAAAATGAACATGAAACTAACAGAACGATTTCTCTCCAAATGCACATGCTCACCAGTGCATTGTCGACTCCATAACAATCAACATATTTTACACCCCGGGCGGACATATCCTCCATCAACTTTTTAGATTTCAGTGCTGTGATGCCATTGTAGTGAAAAGTAAACTTCAGAGAGAATTATTTAATGAGTGATATACAATTTTGTTACAATTTTATGGGAATTACCAGCATAAACTCCACCATTGCCATCAGGAGCCTTTGCCACCTGGTATTCAGTAGTCAACACAGCATGAAAAACAAGAATATTACAACATCGAAATGAATGATACCCAAGCCAACCCCCCCCCCCCCCTTTGTAGGCATAAATTGATTTCAAACTTTAGTGAGTGTATTCTACTAATCAGAATAGAAATCTAATTGCAAAGACCAAAACTCAGACTCACGGCTTTAAACAAAGATCAAAACTAATAGATGAGTAAAAAGATGATGGTACCCTGTATGGTGTTTCCATAATAAATCTGCCATCAGCAGAAACACACGGAAGAGTGCCTTGTTGGAAAAAGGTCACCTGCCAAGAAAGAGTTCGGCCTAATTATGAAACAAAACTCACACTAGCAATCAGCTAATCAGTAGTCTTGGGCATTTTGTTGAAATCCCATGGAATTTAGCCAACAAAAAAATCTGTATGTGCTCTTACTTGATCCGGTTCTAAGCCAAAATATCTACGGGCTTCGAAGAATTTGCGAGTGGCAGCATCACTAAATGGGCTTGTCATTATATACCAGTGGATCGGCACAGTATTACTCGGACCTGCAAATCATGTTCAGTGGGATGTGAAACAGAGAATAGATAAATAATAGGAGTACAAAATAACAGAAGTTTTATTAAAAGCTGTTACTTTCGCTAGATTGAGCAGCCAGCTTCTGGATACACAAAATCCTTTCAGCTTGGAGTTGGAAAAGTGACTTTCCAGATGGGAGTCCAATGTCTGAAGGGCAAAATCATGAGTTAAGATATCTATCAAAACAAAATAGGACTTCAAATTATCAACAACAACAAAGCCTTTATGTTTCTTTTTACAAGTAGATTAAATGCTAAAGCATAAACAGAAGCAAAATAGCTAATATCTGAAATCCAGTGCTGGTCTTTGGTACAAGAAATAATTTCAGCAACATTAGCGTTCATCTCTATGGTTCCAAAAAATAAAAGGAAAAAGGAAATGCATAACACCACAGATCTGATATATGAAGCCAAGAAAATAACATACAAGTATTGACGTTGAATAAACTTACTGAAACATCCTTTCGGATCTGAGCTGCCAAGCCGAGTCCCCTGTGCAGAACATCACAAGAATCAGATCATGAAGATAGTTTTCTCAATTCAGAATAGAAATAGACATGGAGCCATCTAGGAGAACACTCTTCAGAATTCAGATCACCTGACCACCAGCCAAAAGGACAACAGCTAGCTTCCCCTCCGAAATGGCTTTCAGCCCCTTCTTCCACCATCTTTCTTTGTCCTCCGGAGACCTGTCCTCCACCTTAGAGACACTGGACTCCGGCACGGGCTCAACAGCAGGCACCGGGATGCCTGTGTTTCAGAAGAGCACAACATAACTAAGGACTCCAATTAAAGGTGCATGTGACATTACGTTATAGATTGGATCAACGAATATTTGTACACCTCTCACCTTGTGACCCAAGGGAGCGTCGAATGATCCGGTCGATCCTTGAAAGATCTAGGCTCTGAAAATATAAAATATACAGTTTGATAAGCTGACAGAGCAAAAAAGATGCTGCATATTTTCGTTGTGCTACTGTAAGACATGGAGTAGGAAAGAGTGATGAAAATTATAGGTGAGGATTGTGGATTGACTAGGTAAAACTATGGAAACTGTTAACAAAACCATCGCTTCATTCCGCAAATCCTAGTCTAGCTCACAACCCATAATTAAATCAAAGAAATTATTAACAAAAAGTTTATTTTCCAACTGGAACTAAATCTACACGCAGAATTACGTCTCGGAACAAAGCCTTTGGGCAGAATTGATGCGTTACCTCAACTTGGGGGGAACAGTTCACCAACAACCGGACTCGAGAAAGAGGTAAAGACAATTTGGATGACAGTTTGAATGGAAGAACAAACTTTTAAGGAGAAATCCCGGAGGAAAGACAATCGCGCATTGGGCTCTCACCTCGATGTCCCGGACGAGGAGCTCCCGGTCCTCCGGCGAGAGATCGTCCCAGAGCGCGAAGGCGCCCTCCTGGCCGTAATCCTTCATCCTCTCCAGCAGCGCCTGCGGCGGCGCGGCGCCCCACCGCCCCACCGGCGCCGGCGCGGACAAACCGACCACCATCTCCTCCCTCATCTCCTCTCCCCTCCTCTCCTCCGCTGCTCACAATTGCACAAGCAAAGCGGGGCGGCAGCAGGTGGTGGTGGTGGAAAGGAAGGTAAGCGAGAAAGAGAGAGGTTAGAGAGAGAGAGAGGAGGTCTGTGATTGGGCAATGATACGCTTTGGCCAAAGATGCCAACTCGGACGGGCGGATTGTTTATATACCACGCGTGATGTCTCAGCGACTGCATGACTCCCGTCCCTCTGGATTAATTTGGACGGGGGCAGATGATGCCACCGCCCGCCGTTCCTCTGCATCAAAAAATCTAATCTTTGTCAATTATTACGTTCATGGATATGGTTGAATAGTGATCATCGCCAAGGTTCTGAACGCTCCTCCCTTCAGTTCTGCTCGACACTCCGTTCACTGTTCATAATAGGATCAGTTTACATTGCCACGGAATCTGAAGAATGTAGAAATTTCGCTCCAACCTCCGGAAGAGAGCCAAACCCTCGTGATTCGTGATAAAAAAAAGTTGGATGGCGAAAGAACATCCATCTCGTTACCAGAGCTTCGTCCACTTGGACACTCTCCTTCGGTTTCTGAATTTTTAGACCCTTGAAATGCAGCAATTTTGTAAAAATTTCACAGAAATTAATTTAATTTTATAAAAAAAATACATAAAAAAATTTCTCCAGTTTCAAAAGGCACCTAGTCACACGAAGAACAGAAGCGCCTGCTAGCTTCCTCGCCTCACTTACCCGACCAAACGTTTTGAGTGACACGGTAGGCCAGTACCACACGGCCATGAATCGAGGGGTCTCCATGTCCAGACTCCATACCAGACTCGTTCCAATGCCCTTCACGGCCAGACCTACCTCACCCAGTTGAGAGTTCTGCATTCATTCATGGACGCTTCCCACCCATCCCACGCAATGCATCACCCGCATTTTTGCATTGACAGACGTGGCTGTCTGCCGAGCCGGGATCAGTAGCTCGTGGCTCCAGGAAATAAATGCTCCTATGTTTTCGCTTTCGGGAAGTGGAGATTGAGGAACTGCGACCGGCAACCGAGCTGCTGCTACAGCTCGTCACCGACACCTAGCTCTGCGACTGATTCTGGATGTAAAAAGCTTGCATGCCAAGCCTGTTTTCTAACCAGAGAAGAAGCAATCTTGCTCCTTTTCCCCTCTGGGCGATCCACTAGCTTAGCTCTTTTCTGTCACTCATCACAACATGAACGGATACATCCATGATGTGAAAACCTCAACAAGCAGAGGGATACAGAAAGAAAAAAAAAAGCCACAGCAAACGACCAACATCTGACGGCGAGCAGTGTTGCTGTACGTAGCACCAACCGCATGACAATCAACCGGTGGTTCCTGGTTTGGTGACGCGTCACTTGTTGGCTCTCCAAAGCCAATCAAGCTAACTGCAGGCGGCAATCAAGTCAAGTGGCCGAGAGAGAGAGCATTGCCCTGCTGCTGATACTGCTAGGAGAACCAGAGGAGTTTCCGGTTCGCCACTGAATGGCGGATGACACGGCCCGCACCATCGACGAGTGAGTTTTTCAGGTTGCTCTGCAGGCACGCAAGCACATGCCCCGCCCAAGACGACTCGCTTGGGAATTCCCTTTCCACTTTCGCTCTCCGAGAAGAACGCCAGATCTGTCGGCATTCTTGTCAGCGCGGATGATTTCAGAGCAAATTCGCGGGTTTCCGGTGCTCCCAACGAACGGTTTGGTTTGGTCGGTCAGCTTTACATTCGCAGTGGTGTACTCCCAGCGTGTAGGGCGGAGGTAACAGCCGCTGGTGTGGTGCTGCTGGACTGAAACCGACTCGTGAACTCACTCGCCATCATTTCGTTGCACTAGGTCTCCAGTCGCTGTCGTGCAAGGACCTAAAGCTTGACCTCTGAACTAGAAGATAACCTTGTTGATTGTATCGAATCATGCATCTTCGTACAGTCTTTTCCGACCTCAACCATGCAGGCGTTTCCAAGTCTCAACTTGTGCGCAAAATTTTCATAACAAGGTTTAGTTTCATTTTGGTTGGGTCTTTGCAGCTAGTGATGATCAGTGGTCGGTACACTGTCTTCCTCTGTTACTAGGGGTCAGTTATGTACGTGAACGGAAAAGGCCTCAGTCTTGCCCCCGTTACTAAAACACTGTCTCGTTGCTAGGAAAAGGCCAGTTGGCTTCGTACGTGTAGCTATTATTCTGTTAAAAGTCGCAGCCAATCATGCGATTAATTAGGTTCTGAGGCCGAATCTTCGGCTTATTATGGCAGCAACGGCTTCAGCAAGTAACAACAATCATTGGCTACTTTATTTCTGTTTACTCCATTTGGAGGGCAAATCAGCTTTGGTCGCAGCAGCCTGGAACTTTTAGGCAGTTTTTGGCACGACTTTTTCCAGTTGATAACTGATGGCAGCGCATCAAAGTCTTGTGCAGTCTCAGTTTACGGAAACCACTCAAGGGCCACACGCAGAGATAAGGCCCGTGATCTGTCCTTGAGTGCCCTTAGTCGCATCCAATGCATCTCCCAACAACTGATGTGCCATCCACAATTATATCCCAACCACAGTGTGGTCAGCAAAACGAAGAACAGGCAAGATGCCAGCCACACTTGTGTACTTCAAGAATCAATGAAGAGAGTACGACAGCCAACCATATTTGACACTTTCGATGCTGCAATGCACATCAAATGTCTATCAAGTTACAGGTTGTAGTAGTACACTGGAATGGCTTCAGTAGAACAGGCAAATGCACGGTCAGGTTCTGCACAATTACAATACAACAGAAAGTAGTGTTGTCAATTCTACGAACAGACAGCTTTCTGTGAACTTGAGCGACCCCATAAGATCAAGGTAACATACGAGGACAACCATATTATTAGGTTACTAGGGATGGTTCTCTACACAGTAACAACAAGCTGCAGTGTTGTTTACTTACTGCATGCATCCTTGTCGATATATCAAACAAAGAGTGCTAAGAAGACACTGATTAGTGACCTTGCTTCTAATTTGCCTTCGGCAGGTAAGAATATTGGATATGCCGCGGACAAAATTTACTGGGGAGGGAACCAACAGCTCTTATTTGATGGCGTCGGCATTGACAAGCTAACATGATCCACTTGTGCATGGTTTCTAGTACACTCATAAGCTGAAGAGGAACGATCGGGTGTGGCCCCTTTACTCAAGTTCTGCTGCGGAAAGAAATAGTTTGCAGCAGCTAGATTGTCATTAAGAACAGGAATATCTCCTGTGAGAGTCCTGAATGCGAACTGAAGGCACGGGTCTGACCACAAATGTCGAAACAGCGAAGACAGGGCGGATCCAGGCATACCAGCAGATGTTCCACCTAGTTCAACTTGTTGTGGTAGAACAGGCACCCCGGCTAGTGCATTCTGGCATCCAACAGCTGCTGATGAGCACGGGAGTGATGCTCGTTTTTTATTGGGAATTAAGCAGTAATTGTCTTCAGTCTTTTCTGACGAACTCAGTGTTCCATCATTTATCTCAGCAAGTGCAGAGGAGTTATCCTTTCTCATAGGATTTTTGACTTGCTTCGGTCTTACTAATAACTGATTGGCTATGTCAGTCTGCACGCTCATGCTTCCGTCTCTGGATGCATTATCTGCTTCCTGACTCATCCTCAACGCAGCTAAACGAGGTGATGATCGAAGAGGCGGAGCCATCTGTTTGACAGGTTTTGCTTTGCGCTTCTTTTTCTTGGTTCTCTGCTCATCAATCACTCCTTTCCTAGTAACAGATTCAGCTTCCCATGGGCTGTGTTCTTCGGAGCTCGATTGGATTTCATACTCCCTTTGAACTGGGTTTGTATTGTCAGGCTTTGATGCTCCACTTGCGGTACTGAGCCGGGCATCTCCCAGTGACTCGGTACCTCCTACTTCATATTGATTCAACTCATTGGTTGTACCCAGTTGTACACAATCTGAGGTTTTTCGTGTCTGAATTAAACAAAACAAAGATAAATAGTTTTGTCAGTAAAAGTCGACTAGGAAAGGGAAACATCAAGAAGCAGGTAACAGGAAGTGTGAATTCAAAAACAAAAAGATGGTGAATAGGACGGTTAAATAGGGAAAAGAAAGAGGAAAGGAAATTCACATACCATAGCACCAGGTTTTGCTTTAACGATGCCACTTCGAGATTTAGGACGACAGCCCTCACAAGAATCCATAATGCGCTGTTTGGATATGGCAAACCACAAAAGATCCTATTTAACTCAAAGAAATTGAAATAAAATGATAAGTGTGCCAAGGAATTTACAGTGAAAGACGGCTATTGTTTATTCACAAAATTTGAAAAATATTTTTTTATGGTACATAATTATGTTAGTACTTGAATGAAGTGCACTGCCATCAAAACCAGTGGCATGAGGGCGCATGACCATTGAGCACTGATTAGAAGTCACTGCACAGATCATATATGAACCAGGAAAACTGATTTTTTTTTTCCATGCACTCCTTAGTTCAGTTTGCTTGCTTAGCTTAGTTGAATTTACTTGCTTAGCTACTAATGGAACGTGATAATCTAAGTGAATCCTAATGATGGCCAGCTATGGTCATGTTACTGTTTAACTATTAAACTTCCTGGAACCAACTCACAATAACATCAGACCTTCCAAGGACCAAATACAATTAACCAGGATTGGTAAAGTTGGCAAAGGGCTACTACCACAACACAACAGTCTGACAGACCTAGCAATTTGACAAGAAAATTGACAGCATAAAAATTCTAAGTAAAGCTCACTTGGTTCCAAACAAACTATGTGAAACAGAAGGAACCAAAGTGAAAGGTGTATTTTTCACCTTTTTTTCGTTGACTGTAGGAAGCCAATCAGTTCAACGACTAATCCTTATGCAATATAATCACACAGGACTGTCAAAAATCCATCTTTCTGCACGACCTTTGCATCCAGATCCAAAATCTCCCATAGATTATTATCTAGACCGATTATAGTGACATGTCATCTCCAATAACCTATCCATGTCCTTAATAATCCACACGGTGACTTTGCCAACACCCCAAAAAAGGCCCTAGTGGCGCATAAAAAATTCAGCTAATAAAACAACTATTTCTCCCTAAACGACAGACTCAAATCAGCACCACGAGCCAGAACGAAGAAGCTACTAAGCAAGAAAGAACTCACAAGCGCCGGTCCCGCGCTACCACTCGGCAGAAGATACAGCCATGGAACGGAGCTCGATTTCGCGAAGGTGCCGGGAGGGAGAGGAGAGGAAGAGGGTAGCAGGAGGCCCTGCTGATGGAAGAGGAGACGGCAAGCGACTGGCGAGGTGGTTGTAGCAGCTCCGCTGCTTCGGCTCCACGCACGCACTAGGAGGGAAAGGCAGCGGCTTTCTTTCACCTGTGCCCCAGCGCCTGATGCCGCCGCGAGCCCGCGGCTTTTGTCGGATCTCGTGATTCGATGAGATGGATGGCTGAATGGCTCGCGCTGCGTGGTGGCGTCACGCGTGGACTGTGACAGTGTCCTTGGAGTTCATCTCTTGCAGCTCCGATTGGGAACCTTGTGAATGCCGAAGATCACCATTTTTCTCCTTCCTTTGCCGTCGGTTTTCTGCTAACCAAAGGCACGAAACTGCAAGTCAGCAGATTGATCAGGAAAGGTGTTTCGAGTTCCCACACACACTTCCCCGCAAAAGTCTCTGTTGTTGGGACGGTTCCTTGGGTCAACCTGTTAGGTCTTCCTACTACTCCCAACTACCTGACCAATTTTGCAGTTCGTTCGGGTCTAATGCTGGGGATGAAGAAGGAAAAGAATGCAGAGGATTATCCACCACCATCTCTCTAATCCAGAGGGACGGGACGACGAGGTGGTCCAGCTTGATGGAAGGGCAGAGGGGACCATCAAACCAGCTATGAAATTGGCAGGCAGCAACAGGAACGTAAGGAAGGAATCCCTGTCGCTGTAGCTCCCTCCTCCTAACGTGGTTGCTCGGAGTAATCTGGCTAAGGGCGTCCGCAATGTTTGCCACCGACTCGGCAGGAAAACGCGGGTCCGGTATACAATAGGTCTTAATTGCTATTTGAAAGTCCACAATGTTAACAACCTATTATTTCCGCGCAAACTCCTCTCTCGGTACGCGCCTATGAGTGTTACCCAACAGAAGAAATAATATACTACCTCTGTTTCTAAATATAAACATTTTTGAATTTAAACAAAGTCAAATTTTTTAACTTTGACTATTAATAATATAAAATTAATGATATTTTATCATATATAAATCATGTTACTAGATTCTTCGTGAAATACTATATAATTTTTTATATTAAAAATTATTTAAATTTATAGATATTATTAATCAAAATTGATAGCGTTTGATTTGACTAAATTTTTTGCTTATATTTGAGAACGTAGGGAGTATCTTATTCTCTTACTTCCGGTACTTAAGCGTATGACGGAGTTTTAGTTATTACCGGCTTTTACAATATTTTATGTCAACCTGCATTGATGGCTTATTGCCGGCGTTTTTCTACGTTGTGGACGCCCTAGTCGAAACCACTGGGCAGCTGGGCTGCAGCCTTCAGCAGAGCAGTGAACAGAACATAATTAAGAAAGACCGGTGAGTTGGGCCAGATACGATGGGGAATCAAACTTTGCGCCAGATACTTTCGACGTACGCGACGGCCGGCCCAAAGGAAGATTTGCGATGGCCTGGCGTATGGGCCCAACGGTCCGAACGGCCCACTTGGTACGCCGGTTGCAGGGGCGGCCACGCGGGGAGGGGCGAACGCGGAGAACACGCGCGCCTGTCGCCTCGCCGGACACAGACAACAGCAGCGCCAATCGTTCTGAACACCATTACCAGCGGCCGAACTACGCAGAGCGGCTACCTCTCCCGTGAGCACGAGTGCGCCATTGCGCATCTGCGCGGGAGGCCAGACATGTCCACAGCCGCGGCGGCGCCGTGATGCATCACTGGTGCGTATGATCTGATCTGCCATGATCGCGCCCCTTCTTCCATCCTTTCGGTTCCCCCCACCCGACGACCTGCGCCTGCGGTTTATGCGACCCCATTGCTTGCCATCGACGCGCAGCTGGTGTTGCTGGCATGAGCATGTCGCCCGTTCTGCCAGCCGCGAGGCCCGCGACACCAGAACGGAGTGGACCGCTCACTGGTTCTAGGCGTCGTGCCAAATGTTTTTCAAGCTGCCATCATTTCAGCAGCGACTTATGGAAGAGGGCTAAATTAACACAGAACAAAATACGGAAATAGTACTATACCTAGCTTCCCTCATGAACAAGAACATGCTGTTCTTTCAATTACAATGTACACATGTCCCCCCCCCCCCCCCCCCCCCCTTCCTTCCACGGAGGAGAAAGCAGAGAACGGAGCAGGGCTGCCTACCACTGCCCTCTCAGAAAACAATGGCGAACGGCAACGGCCTCAAATGTAGTAAATCTGCCCGACGTTGAGCAGGCTCTCATGGGGCACGTTGAAGATCACGCTGTTCTCCCTGCACATGCGCCTCATGAAGGCGTACATGTAGTTCACCGCCACC
>BCLG01000263.1:108614-138587 GCA_001602295.1 Zoysia matrella | reverse complement strand
TCCTTCCACGGAGGAGAAAGCAGAGAACGGAGCAGGGCTGCCTACCACTGCCCTCTCAGAAAACAATGGCGAACGGCAACGGCCTCAAATGTAGTAAATCTGCCCGACGTTGAGCAGGCTCTCATGGGGCACGTTGAAGATCACGCTGTTCTCCCTGCACATGCGCCTCATGAAGGCGTACATGTAGTTCACCGCCACCTTCTTCACCACCCCCGAGTCGCGCCGCGCGCGCACGATGGTGTTCCCGAGGATGTGCACCACGCCGGCGTCCCTGCACCGGTGCAGGAACTCCAGCTCGTCGCCCACCGTGCCGACGCCGCTGCTGGCCTGTCCGCCCGAGCACCGCGTCGCAAGCAGGCCGCCGCCGCCGCTGTTCCCGCGGCTCGGGAACAGCGGCGACTGCGCCGCCGGCGCGATCGAGTCCTGCGACGAGCAGCTCAGCTCCCCGTTCGAGCACATCGTCGCGCTGCACGCGGTCTTCCCGTCGGCCTGCTGGAACGCGTCGCTCGTCCTCCGCTCCGGCACGCTGAAGTCGTCCGAGTCGGAGTACCCGTCCATCATGCTCTCCAGCCGGACGAAGTACTGGACGCAGTCGAACAGCATCCGCTCGAAGTCCTCGTCCCGCTTGTGGAGGTCCTTGTACCCGTACCTCGCCACGCAGCGGAACATGTGGAAGTTCTTGGGCCCGATCCGCCGCACCAGGAACCGCTCGTCCGTCGGGACGGTGTACACCGGCAGGTACTTGACGCAGACGAACACGACCACCGAGTGGATGGCGGGGAGGTTGGTGATGAAGTGGGAGAAGATGTGCGGGACGCCGCTGGCCAGCTCCGTGTACACGAAGCCGATCCCCGGGACCCTCACCAGGCCCAGGCTCGGCCCGAGGCCGAGGATCCAGGCCATCGACACCTTGCTGTGCATCTCGAACTCGTACCGCTTCACCGTGCAGTAGTGCCACACGTACATGATGAGGAAGAAGGCCGACGCGATCACCAGCGGGACCCATCCGCCCTGGTCGATCTTCAGTATGCAGGCCACGAAGTAGGGAACCTCCACCATCAGTGACAGGACGATAAAGGTGACGACAAGGATCCAGTGACTCTTCCACACCAGCAGCATTATTGGAACCATCAGGAATGTTGTAACCAGCATAACGATAACCACAGCAGTACCTGTTCAGAAAAAGTGTGTCATCGATCTGATGGATTATGCAGTGCAGGTCATCTCACGAAAATTCAGTACCAGCTATCCTTTCAGTTTTTTGTTAGGTTAGCAGTCAGTATCACTATTCTAAACTCTTTTCACAAAATCTATCAAATAAATCTTTATGGTATTTATATAAATTAAGACCATTAATCATATAGCATTTTCCATTTGGTATTTTCAAAAAAATATAATTTCTGCATACATTTGAACCACTATTTTTCAATGATATGGACAAAGAGGTACCATCAAAATTCATAAATAAAAAAAAGAAAAACCTTACCATATGCATTTCCTATCTGGCTCTGGTTCTTGAATCCAGCCGTTACAGCAATGCATAGAATCAGAAGGACCCAATTGATGTCAGGGATGTAAATCTGTCCAAGGAATTTCTTCGATGTGTGGACGATCTTTACACGGGGAAAACAACCAAGTGCAAGAGCTTGCTTTATTATTGAGTAGGTTGCAGATATGGTGGCTTGACTTGCAACAATCGCTGCAGCAGTTGCTACAACAAATGCTGGCCAGTATATGGCGGCTGAAATGATAAAAGATATCACTATCAGCACCAAAGTAACAAACAGCATGATACGCGGTATGAATTGGCAATAACGCATTATCCACTCTTACAGTCACCTAGCAGGCATGATTTGGTGGCACACTGACACATCTGTCTAAAGTCTAGTGAATTATATGGAAGTGAGATGCCTTAGTTGAGAGGGACCTGGAATGGAGCGATAAAACGCGTCAGCCACATGATTCTTGTGGGAAATTATATAGGCAGCCTGCCCTGTATACGCTAGTAGAAGGCATGGAAATACAATCAAGGTGAAAGCAATCTGCAAACAGATATGTTCATTTTAGTAAAATTGTAATTGCATAAAGATATGACTACTAGATAATGAAAGCATTTTACCTGGATCGCCAATACAGGAAAATGACAAAGATCAGCAAATAATGCTTCAGTTCCTGAACCAAAAAGAAAATTTTCTCTTACAACGGAGTTACTAGAGGTCGATACATTGCAAGCTCCATTGCTAAGAAAAGGATAAAAAGATGTGTGACCTGTGATACTAAGCATGATTCCTCCAAGTGAAGTCCAAACGTCAGTATTCCCTCGCCGTCGGAGAAACAAATATATATAGACTGGGTTGTATGCTTTTAACACGGTGCTGCCATGCTTATGTATGTTCACAGCTCCAACACCTCCAATTAGAAGGAACCAGAGGAGAACAATTGGTGCAAAGAGCCATCCCACTTTATCTGTGCCATAGTGTTGCATGCTAAATAGTCCAACTAAGATGACCACAGCGACAAGTACAACAACATCTGTAAGATGCAGAGGAAATCAAGGATCAATCTTACAGTATTAGTTTTGTAAGACAGAATGGGATTCTGAAATCAATAACGTAAGTCTTAAAAGGAAGATGCATGATCAGAAAGTGATAGATGAATAAATCAACAAAACTGATATGCATAAGACTAATTTATTTCTCAATTGATTACAGTACTAGTTGAACTGAAATAAGTTACAGTATGCTGGATGTATAAAATACGAAAAGCAATAACCTGTGCTCATGTTCTGATTCTGGACTTTTATTCCACCAGATGCAGAAAGAACTGTAGGAAATTCAGAATCATTAACAATTATCCAAAATTGACAGATTTATATACAAGGATATGATGCCTGAAGGTGAAAAGGTGACGATGAGTACCAGATATAGCAGGAGTAAGTATTCCATCTCCAATTGCTGTACAAGTACCAACGAGAACAAGAATAAGAAGACTGTTTTTCTTATACGCATGCGCCTCAATCCATCTCTTTATCTTTGCTGCAACTGAATTTTCTTCATAAGTTTGTCTACTGTATGTCGTCAATTCTTCATCAGTCCTATGTTGATTAGGTATGGTGTTGATCTTTGCATGGCGGCATAATAGGGAATAAAGAGCAAATGTACCGCCTGTAAGAAAGAGCCACAAGGTGTCACTTACAAAAGGAAAGAGCTGATCTTCCCAACATTGATCAGCAGTGAAGGAATTCTGCTAATAAATCCATGAACAGTCAGTTGGGCAAATTTTTTGATCACAAATACTTCACTTGTTTTTGGAAGTATTGCAATCAGTGCTTTAATTTTCTTTTCTTAAGCACATTCAGATTTTACATATCAAGCAACATATTGATTGGACATTGTCAGTATCAAGTGAATTACCTTGGCCGTTGTCATTTGCCCTCAAGACGACAAAAACATACTTCAGAAGTGGAATGAGAGTGAGGGTGTAAATAATCAAGGAAAGAGCTCCAATAACATCCTCATCATCATCTACTCCATGAGGAAAGATATTATAGAACACATACAGTGGTGACGTGCCCAAGTCACCAAAGACCACCCCAAGGCTCTGAAATGCGAGCCGCAGTAACAAAATTGACGAGAACTTCTGCATGAAGGGAAATTACGGTCAATAAAATTCTGGAATTAGATATCTGTCTAGCAAAAAGGAAGAACCCATGTTGAAGTCGACTAATTTTGTTCTCGGAAGTAGATGTACTGAAAGAACAGACTGAAAAATGAGATTGATTTGTCACATGCATACAGACATCAATAGGAAGTTTTCAGAAAACATGCAATTCTGAGCAACAAAGAAAATTGATATGCAACTAACTGAAGAGAGAAATGGCATACCTTTTCTCTGTACATATTCCTCAGCCTGCCTGCTTCCTCATCCATTGGCTGATCAAGGTTCTGGTCTAGCTCCCACATGCCTCCCCTGTTCGTCGCCTCACTCTCGGACAGTGACGCCATTGATCTCCTCACCGTATCAATTCCTTACTTTCGTACATCAAAGGAAGGTTGGAGCTTCCTTTATCAAACTCAAACAGGCAACAAAGCTTCCAGCCGTGCAGAAATAGGCCACAGCGTTGGTGTTTCACGAGAAACAAAATGAATCTTCGGCCGAACAACTAGGCGCCGAGAATTCACAGCGAAGTCGAACACAGACTGAAATCACCGTGCAGAAATAGGCCACACGTTCCTATTACCCACGAATAATCCCAAATAATAAAACCCAGCCTTTCCTCCCGAAGACCTCACCAGAAATCGAAATTTCGCCGCCGCGGGCGCCAAGACCACCTGAGAGGCTGAGACTGGCGAACACAAGAAGCGAGGGGGAAGAAGAAGAAGAAGTGGACCTTAGGTGGAGAGAGCAGCACCCAACCGAACGGAACAAAAAGCGGAAGGAAATACTGCCAGCCAGCAGCAGCATGTGTGTGGGCACAGAAGAGGGTGCGGGCGCGGGGCGCCAACAAATTCGGTCGAGAAATAAATGAGAAAATCTCTCGCCTTTTGAGTATGAGTGATTGGAAGTTTGCAACTACTTGCAGACAAGAGGAAGAAGAAGAAAATGGAGGGAGGGAGGGAGGGAGCAGAGGAAAAGTTTATGCTTCTTGCAAACAGCAGCTTACTTCTGTTCTGTGTGGCAGATAGTGATATAAAATGCTGTGGACATATACTGAAAAACTGCCGATGTGTTGATGCTGACACCATGTGACATGAGAGTTACTATCAGTGATGCTGGTGAATTTAATCTTTTCTTTAGTCTGAGGATCCAGATTCGTCAACTTCTTTGATAAACAAACAGTACTTTTCCAGTTGCTATTTGTTGCTACTACTAGCCACTTGCAATATCAAAGGATTGTTGATTTGTTGTTTGTTGACATTGTCCATTCTCAACGTGCCGGGCACTTTTATTAGGACCTTCAGTTCTAGATCTGGATCAAGTGATCAACAGCCAGTGGATAGTAGCAGGGATGCCAGTTTTTTAGTCCAAAGATCTACTGGGAATTCACCATCTTTAACCTTCAGTTCAGTAACAGCACAGTCCTTATTACTGGAGTCCAGCTCTAGCCCTGAAACACACTGGTTCAGATGCTTCATGTTTGTAGGAATCTTGATGGCCTTGTGCCATATATTCTTCAGATAAAGAAAGCTACAATTATACAAGGGAATATGAATGGAATGGAAAGATTATGTTAAGTAATAATGCAGGCGAATCGCGCCTGGGAACTAATTCCCTGTGGCTTTTTCTCGCCGTGGGGAAAAAAAATCCAAAGCAGTTTTCTTTCTTGGAAGCCGGCGGATGCAGTTGCAGCTGAAACACCACCGACAGGTAAAACTGCAAACTGAGCCGGACGGCGGTTGCATGCTACGGCTGACACAGGACTGACAAGCTTCTACATCACCAGGTGAGCCGCGTATGTTTCCACAAATTTGAGTGTCCTTAAAATGACGCATCTGCCCTCTCTTTGGAAATGATGCGTGTGGTACAGAGAAGAGCACCTGATGAAAGGCTTGAGACGAGCAACAGGTCATGGATAATCTGATGGCCTCACTGAACAAGTGAGCTGAGAGTGCAAGTGGAGGGGGGTGGTTTCATTTCTTCCCCTTTATTTTTTTTTGTCTCACTGGATAGATATCTTGTCGTTTGATTCAGTTTGAAGTGGGTAGAAGATTATGTTTGGATTTGTTTTTTGACCCGAAGAATTTTGTCTATAGAAACTGTCAGGATCACGTGCCTCGGGTACCTGACAGTTCGTGTTCGATCATGTAAGACTATGAGTTAGAGGTCGGGCGACCGCGGGATTCGACCTCTCAGGCGGCAATCTACGACAGTCAAGCCTCAGCCGCGCTAAGACGCGGAGACTTCGGCCCCCAAAAGCCGACCCCTGAGAAGTAGGTGCCACGTTGTGATACATTTACTCTGACGGCCAGCTGCCATCTGTCCTGACGGGACGGGACGGGATTCACCACGACGATACTACAGCAGAAAGCTGCGACGTCGCTGGACAGAACATGACAGCACTGTAGCAGGCATAGTAGCGCCGGACAAGCGCCACAGTGGCCGCCACTGCGCACGACGTGACGGGTCACAACCGCGCCTGAACAAAGCGAAATGATGACGACAACGGCAGAAAGGCTCACCTGTCGGTGAGACGGCAGGATCGCGTACGACCCACCGTTTGTAACCTTGGGCTTCTCTATATAAAGAGAGCCCGGAAAGCGATAGAAACGAGAGACAAAAGAGCAACGAACCACATCACAACAGAATAGAACAAGACAACCACGAACAACCCCAAACACACGAGAGACAAATCCACGAGCTCCTTTAGAGCACAGGGTCCTTGCATTCTTTCGAGCAAGCGCCCCTATTCGCCCACGTTTCGGATCCTCTTGCGAAAAGAGAATCTCGTCTTTGTAACATTATCATCGAGATAATCCGCTCTCTGAACGTAGGGTATTACACCGCTCGAGGTGACTCAACCAGATAAAATCTCCTTGAGTCTTCCTTAGACTAGGCCACATCGAATCTGAAGGCACACCTCCTCTACGATCGTATATTTACTGTACCGGTGGTTAAAACGTCGACAGTAACTTTTAGTAAAATGACAAAATTTTACATTTTACTGAAAGTTCCTATAGAACGCCTTGAATGTGACAGGAGAAGAGAATAAAAGAGATGGACGGATTGAGACCTTGAGAGTGATTGACCTAATTTAACGACCGGTACAAGTAGTGGTACCGTGAAAAAAACTTTTTTCCCTTCCCTTGACGGACACTTTTTACGCTGACTAGGTTGACCTAACGCCATGAGCAACTGATGAGTGATGAAGCACTCCAAGCATTTTTTTTCCAAAAAAAATATAGATGGAACAAAAGCATTTGCCGCGAGATTAATGTTGTTATCTAGGGGAGTTAACTTTGAATGTCAACATAAGCATCTCCAGGCAGAATATATAGCATTATACACTCAGAAAACCAAATGGAATATTGTCGCATGCATGCACTATATCAATAATTAGGGAGAATGTCAATGTCAGGTAATAATTCGATGATTTGGAGCTTTAATATATACCCAGTGATTATATAATATCATGATGAATTGATGATCAGTTTGTTTATCATGTACGTGGACGAAAATTGCAAGGATACAGCCATGAGACCCAAAATTACATTTTTGTCTTGTTAATGTATTTTGTTCTATCATAAACACAGATTAGTACCAAGATTCCTGTTAATATGTACGTAGTGGGTGATTGTCAGATGAGAGAGAGAGAGAGAGAGAGAGAGCTTTAATATGTACGTACCAAGATTCCTGTTAATATGTACACGGGCCGCTCAAGTCAGGGTTCGTTGACCGATGAATAGATTGAAAAGACTGATGCTTTTCTAGAACTAGCATTTGCCAAGGTTAAAGGAGCGCCTGCCACTTGGTGTCTTTGCAGCAGATGTGCTAACATGCGTCGACAAACAAAGGTGGTCATGGGTAAACATCTTTGTAATAATAGGTTTACGGTAGATTACACCCGGTGGATCTACCATGGTGAAGCCGATCGCATGAGAGATGAGTGTCGTGTGCCTGGCATTCGGCATTTGCCGAGTGCCTGAAAAAAATACTCGGCAAACAGCTCTTTGCCGTCAAAAGGTAAGCCGAGTGGCCAATGCCGTAGGCGGCACTCGACAAACACTTTGTCGAGTGTTTTTCACTTTTTGCCTAGTGCCTTTGTCACTCGGCAAACAGGGGCATTCCGGCAGTGATTATACACTCAGAAAACCAAATGGAATATTGTCGCGTGCATGCACTATATCAATAATTAGGGAGAATGTCAATGTCAGCTAATAATTCGATGATTTGGAGCTTTAATATATACCCAGTGATTATATAATATCATGATGAATTGATGATCAGTTTGTTTTGTTTATCATGTACGTGGACGAAAATTGCAAGGATACAGCCATGAGACCCAAAATTACTTTTTTGTCTTGTTAATGTATTTTGTTCTATCATAAACACAGATTAGTACCAAGATTCCTATTAATATGTACGTAGTGGGTGATTGTCAGATGAGAGAGAGAGATAGAGAGAGAGAGAGAGAGAGAGAGAGCAACAATCATGTCCGCCAAAAGCGCAAAACAAAAAATATATCTGTAACGAGCTGATTAATAATCAAGAATTAAACTTAACAAGACCCTTTTCGATGCATGTACAGTACGAAACTTGCGTCCTAATGTGTACTTCGGTACACTTTCGTACTTGTCCAATATGTTTACAATTATTTCCTCCCTTTGTTGACAAAGAACACTTCCATACACAACTAACCGTACTGAACCGTTGACAAAATATAGTACTCCACTCATGTATGCTACACATTCAACCAGATTGGAGGCTCTTTCTGAAGATATTGTGTATTCTGTCGCACATGCTGTCACCATTTTCTTTTGTCAAACAAGTACGCTACTCCTACTAAATAAATCTAAAAAAGATAAGCTAGAAATCAGCACTCCAATCTTTTTTTTAAAAAAAAAATACTAATTCCACGTCCAGTATTCTGGAATATAGATTTAACTATTGTTCATGCATGACATGGCGTATCCCATGGCGTGTCCTTTTCGTTCCCGATTTTCTTTTGGGTTTCGGTGTGCAGAATGAATAGTTATCGTTATCTGGCACTGAAAATGACTCCCTTGAGTTGATTGTCCTTACGTGAGGTGTCCGATGAGATGTCACCTCCAAAGTGTTATGTGCAAGCTTCTGGAGGAGGAGGAGCACGTTTAACGTTCTTGATGCAGCTAGAAAAAGATCGATGGGAAGAGCTTGGCGAAGATCCAAGCAAGCCCTCGATGGCTGGCTGGCGAGCGAAAATATGTCGATCGTCGACGCGATCGCTAGCTCGTGGCAGCATATGCGCGCATATTCCGGCGGCCGCAAGCTGCCGGCGTACGTGGGAGTACGTGTCATGTCAGCTGGCTGCCTCGTCGGATAAGCCTTGGCTGTTGTGCGATGTGGACTTGGCCGGTCCCTTGGTTGGCCATGTCAGCTGGCTGCCTCGTCGGATAAGCCTTGGCTGTTGTGCGATGTGGACATGGCCGGTCCCTTGGTTGGCCAGGGAGGCCTAGCGACAGCGACGTATCATCTGGCGGCGGCGTGGCGCCGTGATTGAGCGTCGTCGTCGTTGTCATGGGGAGGGAGGAATAAGGGAGCGGGAGAGTTCCGTTCCATGGGTCGTAACGAACTGATGATGCAGTGGCGGACCCAGCAGGAGTCCGTGTGCCCCTGACACACTTTGATTTTGCAGGAATCAATGAAGATTTTTTATGTTTAAAATCTAAATTTTGTATGTTTTATTATTTCGTAACACTAGAGCACACCCTAGATAAATAATCTAAACACCCTACTGAGCAGGAGCTTGATGATCTGGCTCTGGTTTGGGTCGCCGGCACCCGTGCGCGCGTCGTGCGCGGTGCGCTTGAACGGCCGCGCGTCAGGGTGGGCTACGACTACCAAGGTACGTCTGCTCCTTGCAGCCCGGTCCAGTTATGTGGGCTCTTCGTGCTTTGGGCTGGCGTCGTCTTGACTGGTGTTTTGGGCCACGCCAAGGCTGGCCTGCTGGGCCTTAGATACCAACGCGTTCCGTCAAACGAAGAAAAAAAATTCGCGTGTGAAAAATACGAGGGAGAACGGCAGAGAGTACCAGCCGACGAGCCACAGACGGCAGCCCAGCTACGCATCGACTCATCGC
This sequence comes from Zoysia matrella, assembly GCA_001602295.1. NCBI lineage: Eukaryota > Viridiplantae > Streptophyta > Magnoliopsida > Poales > Poaceae > Zoysia > Zoysia matrella. The sequence continues at coordinate 128,812 of BCLG01000263.1, read as the reverse complement.
TCATCGGCGTCGCGCGTGCCTGTTGACCGTACCGTGCGTCCGGGACGAGAGCCACGTCGGCTTCTCCGGTTCTCCCCACAGGAGCCAACGCGACCGGCAAGCGCCGGCTCCTCCACTCATCGACATCGACCCCTCCGACTCCGAGTTCCGGCGTCTCGCGCGAGGAGGCGGCGAGGGAAGTCACCGCGCGGTCGATGGAGTCGCCGTTCCGGCCCGACGTGCTCAAGGGGAAGGCGGCGCTGGTCACCGGCGGGGGCTCCGGCATCTGCTTCGAGATAGCCGCCCAGCTCGCGCGCCATGGCGCGCAGGTCGCCATCATGGGCCGCCGCCGCGAGGTCCTCGACAAGGCCGTCCAAGTCCTCCGCTCCCACGGCCTCCAGGTGAGTGAGTCTGCCCCTTCTACGCCTCCAAGGCCCTCGCTTAGGGATTTAGGGTCGCTAACCTATCAGTTAACGGACTACTGGAGATTTAATTCACTAGAAAATTCGTAATCTTACTGGAAAGTGAGACTAACATGTACCGTATGTGCCTCTCAATAAATTTGTGAAACAGTTTACTGCTCCCTGCAACGGGCTGTGTGCATCAGTGTTACTACTCTTCAGTTACTCCATACTGGTCTGTCGTGCAGGCTGTCGGTTTTGATGGCGATGTTCGCAAGCAAGAGGATGCGGCCAGAGTGCTTGCGGCCACGGTTCACCATTTCGGCAAGCTTGACATTCTTGTGAATGGTGCAGCTGGCAACTTCCTTGCGTCTCCGGAGGATTTGACTCCCAAGGGATTCCGAACCGGTGTGTTGTCAAAGAACTCCTATTTTGATTCTGCAACTGTGCTAGGCTGCTAGTAGCTCATGAACATTTGTGTCGCTATCTTGCTTGTTACACTTCACACTTTGTTATTCCACAGTTTTATAGAAATCAAGCATTGTCTGACCTAAATTTCTCTCGCTAGTCATTGAGATTGATACTGTGGGTACGTACACAATGTCCTATGAAGCCCTGAAGTATCTTAAAAAGGGTGGACCAGGGAAAGATCCCTCGGCTGGTGGCCTCATCATCAACATCAGTGCAACCCTGCATTACACTGCGGCTTGGTACCAAATTCATGTCTCTGCTGCCAAGGTAATATGATCCTTATTACTCACTCAACCGCCCTTTGAGGGCAAATCGATGAAATGAGTAGACTTCTGACGTGTTGACTTGTACAGGCAGGAGTTGATAGTATAACAAGATCATTGGCTCTGGAATGGGGGACAGATTATGACATTAGAGTAAATGGAATTGCTCCTGGACCAATTCAAGACACCCCTGGGCTTAGGAAGCTTGCGCCTGAGGAAATGGGAAAGGGGCGTCGAGAAATGATGCCATTATTTAAGTTTGGGGAGAAATGGGACATCGCAATGGCTGCACTCTATCTTGCTTCAGATGCAGGTCAGTTGTGTTCTTCCTAAACTTTGACCATATTTTTAAATTTTTAAATTACGCAGTGAATTTCATTTAGTGCTGAGCATCCGCATACCTGAAGGTTGTTTGGAGGAGGCTGTTCTGTACATATTTGTCAGTTAACTACCTCTGTTATTGTGTTTTCTGCTTTCTTAGGTTCATGCTTGTTTCTTAAGTAATCAATTGAAGCCCCATGGCTGATGGGTACAGCTGAAACTCAAGCCATTTCATGTATTGTACAATATCATGTGCAGGAAAATATGTAAATGGGACTACAATGATTGTTGATGGAGGCCTTTGGTTAAGTCGTCCTCGCCATGTTCCCAAGGAGGAAGTGAAGGCACTCTCTAGGGTTGTTGAGAAGAAGGTTAGAGCCTCTGGCATTGGTGTCCCATCAAGCAAATTGTGATGGTGGTTTATGTACCCCTACCATTTGTCTTGCCTTGTTACACCCAACAAATTGTTGTCATTAAAACGTTATTGTCTGGTATGGCTATATAATCTGCTTCTGCAGTTCTGCTGAGAAGGCTATGTTTATACAAGTTCAAATGCTCAGCATTTGTGGTTTCTTCCTAATTGCCAAAAATGTTATTGTTGATAAAGTATCATATTGAAGATCTATTAATTTCAGGATTAAGTAAGTGTTTTGAGAACCATAGCAAAATTGGCAACAAAGTTATAATTACTGCAGAATCACTGAAGCTGAGACTTATGTAGAACAAAACATATAACAACTATATTCCTTACCAGGTGTGAACACAGTGCGAATCTATAAGGCTATAATCCTTAGCAGGATTAAGTATGTGTGATATGAACCATAGCGACTTTTGCATTTCCTTTTTGAGAGATGTTATGATGCTTGAAATTAACTACAGTCGTCAATTTGATTAGATATAATGGTTAAAAACAAATATGAGATACCTAGTCAAAGTGGACTTTGACTAAAATGAGGACCTGGTATTAAAAATGGTGAGTACAGTACTAATTTTTAAAAATCGATGATTAAGATTAACCGAGAAGAAGAAGATACTTTTGTTACCTCTCAAGCACCGTACCTCTCTTTCTTTTTACCAAAAACAAACGTCTAGCGAACTGCAGCCTCCACTAAATTATGCATTAAACATGACGCCCTAAAATGGAACTCCCGACCACGACCCAACAAAATTTAGGTTGGGCCCGTTGGATCCACATATCACGGCCCAGATCGAGGTACCGCGAACGGCAATGGCGTCATCGGCGGTTACCGGATGCCTTTCAAGGTCCCAACCCTTTTGAAGATAATCCCATCGGCTTTATGTCGGCTTCCCTCCCGGAGAGACGAGGCAGGTACGGACCGGGGTGAAGCTGCGGCGCGACGGCATGGCGGCGGAGGTCACAGACGAATCCGCGAATGTGGAGCCGAACGACGCGCCCTGACGGACCAAGGAACACCATGGGACAGGGCCTGGGTTACCGCCGCTTTAACTCCAGCGCCATGGCAGAAGCGCAGGCCGAGGCTGCATGGAAGCCGGCCTGCATCCGCTCCAATCAGCGACCAGTGCTAGGTCACGACCAACGAAGCTCAAATCGAGCCGGCAAGATGCCTTTCAGGCTTTCAGCCTTGGATCTCGATGCTCACGTCTCGCCGAGGTGTAAAGAAACCCGGCGAGTCTTATCCTACGCTCGCGTCGCCATCCGTGGCGTGGGCCACGTGCTCCGACGTTCCACGGGTGCAAAGAATCCGACGTGTCGAGCTTTGGATCGATCAGTCCGCTCCAGACAAGAAGTGGTACTAGAAAAATGGCTGCCCAGTCGGTCGGGCATCTTTCCCCACTCGCGCCACCAGCGCTCCCCCGTCACCACCTTCCCTGGTCGCGCTCTCTTCCACTGCTGTTCGTCAGCAATAGATTGGGCAGGATGATTAGGCTCTCTTTCTCTTAACCCCATCTCGAATTAAATTTAAATTCTCATATGAATCATCTATAAATTCTCAACAAACTCAGTCAAATACATCGCTATCTGAACAAAAAGAAACAAACATAGGCATGTCATCCGGCCAGATAAGGACACGATGGATCCTGTGCCTACCTCTTCTGCCTTTAATTAACCCCCAACTTGGCTCGCTTGATCGCCTCGTCACTCCAAGTGGAAGAGGAGCAGGGGAAGAAGGATATCCTGGGAAGAAGAGGTGTCGTAGATAAAATCGGGCACGTCTTCCTCCTCCGGAAACTGCGCGCTTCTCTTCCCCGCAGTTGCGTACAAGGAAGGAGTCCCCTCCCTCCTCCTCCCTCACTTCTCGCGCTGTTCGTTCGCGAACTCGTGAGGCGGGTTCCACCAAGATGATTGCGCGGCGCCTGCTCCGATCAGACGTCTCCTCCCAGGTGACGATTCCTACGCCGGCTCGCTCCTTCTCGTGTAGTAGATGCGAAAGGCGGAACCTTTCTTGGCTGTATTGGGATTCGGGCGGGATTGCGCTGGTTCTTAAGCCGCCTGTTTACCACCGCTTGGACGGGGATTATTGGCTTTGGCGCGGCTTCAGAAACAGGGGATTGGTTGATGGAAAGAAGAGTTTTGTTCGGATCGAGTCCGTGGTCCTGAATATTCTGATTCCCTTGCGTAGCGTAGAATCTGATAAAGGGTGCACTTTCTGGCAACAATTATCTGAACTGTGTTCGGTGTTTCCATCTAAACTGCGGCGCTGAGATAGAAACATCTGTGCCTGCAAATTCGGAGAACGGAGTGGAAAGTTGCCTTAAAAAGTGCGCTTCCTTTGGCCTTTATGCGAGTGATTACGTGTGAGTTGTTCTTTCAAAAAAGAGTGATTACATGTGAGTTACAGTTCCTGGATCTTTTCTAGTACTTACCTTTGGTGTTCCTGTTCAGCACTATTCGGATGGTTGAACAATTGTGTTCCCATTTTTTTTTTCCTGGTCTGCCATTACAGAATGTGACTTCATGTTGAAAGTGTTATGGTTTTGCTCAGTGTCACACACTGAACAGCTTTAGGAAATACCACAGCTCATATGTGATCCTTTTTCCTCCTTCACAGGCAAGCAGCTTAGTGAAATATGTCACTGGCACTGGATGCTTGCAAGGGCTTGCAGATAGTTTGCCAGCAGCTTCAGTCAGACATTTTGGCTCAGTCCCATCTTCCCAATCTGACTCAACTGAAGAAAATGGGTACACAACACTCTCTTATTTGGAATTGTCACAGTTTCATTCTGTTTGGCTTGTTGCAGGACTGCTTACGGATAGTATGCGTGTAGTACTGTCACTGACTTGCAAAGTTACTGTTTCTAGGTTTAAAGGGCATGGCATGTTAGCTCCATTCACGGCTGGCTGGCAGAGCAATGATCTGCATCCGCTGATTATTGAGAGATCCGAGGTTGTGGCTCTGAGCTTTAGCATTCTTTGGTTTACATCCTTCGGAAGTTCTGGAAAATACATCTAGAGCGTTTCAGATTTTGATCTCAGTATCTCACAACAGTGATCTTTTTTGACACTTTAACGTCTTGCTTGTATGTGCAGGGTTGCTATGTTTATGATATCGATGGGAATAGGTATCTAGATTCTCTTGCAGGATTATGGTGTACAGCTTTAGGTTTGTAAGCATTATTCTGTGACGATGTTCCTCCATTTATTTCTGTAGCTTTAGTAGCGCTGAAACCTACTTCTCTTCCTTCTCCTTCAGTTGTTTGTAATGTTTTCAGGTGGCAGCGAGCCTCGATTGGTCAAAGCTGCAACTGAGCAATTAAACAAATTACCCTTCTATCACTCCTTTTGGAACCGTACGACCAAACCTTCATTGGTACATGTTCTGAATCTCTCAGCAAACACTGGTTTATTCATGTTTGAAGTCAGTGGAGGCCATCCTAGCTGGTCAAGTCAAATAGTTAAATTCAAAATCCCATATGATATCACTGCTTCTTTCAGGAACTTGCAGAGGAGATCCTTAGAATGTTCACTGCAAGGAAAATGGGAAAAGTGTTCTTCACAAATAGTGGTTCAGAGGCAAATGACTCTCAGGTGTGACAATCAATAGCACAAAACACTTTTCTGTTGTTTATAGTTTATGCCTATCATTCTGTGAATTGTGTTGCTTCTTGTCCATTTACTGTAAATATCTTAAACTTCTTTATGTGGTGCCTGTTGCCAGGGGCCACTGATCTTTAAAATACTTCAGCATAAAGTAGATTGGACTATGACTATAGATGGTGCTTCAAATGAAGATTATTTTTATATTCTCACTTTACTACTAAGTGGTAGTTGTGAATTTGTTTTACCGATCATGCTTTTATGAGAGATGACCATTGCCCCTCTAGTATTCTAATAATGTAGTATCTAGCTAATTGGAAGACATCTGTGGTTTCTTGTTCTGATCTGATAATGCCTTTTCTTGCCCCCCTCTATTCTGGTCTGCTAACATTGTTCTTACATGTTTCATTGCTTGCTTGTACTTTTCACAGGTCAAACTAGTATGGTATTACAACAATGCACTGGGGAGGCCAAACAAGAAGAAATTTATTGCAAGAACAAAAGCGTATGTCTTGATCAACTTTTTTCTATTAATTAAAATGTCGCATTTGCCTCTTAAGTACTGGAATAAATTTCTGTTGCTGCTCAATGTTAAAGTAGTGTTGATGTCTAGCTATTTAATTTTATGAAATAAGGTGGAGTTTCAGATGCCATCCTGAGGGTTTGTTACACTTCTTGCAGATACCATGGATCGACATTGATATCAGCGAGTCTAACTGGGTGGGTACTGCAACTAAACTGGCTTGCATACATACATTTTTCTAACCTTCATGTCACTTTCTGATATATTTTTTTCTATTGCAATCATATTTTAGTCTTCCTGCTCTGCACCAGAAGTTTGATCTACCAGCACCTTTTGTTCTTCACACAGACTGCCCTCACTATTGGAGATTCCATCTTCCTGGTATCCTTTAAAATTATGCAACGAGAATTCCATAAAGCTTGATCAGCCCAGCGTATTGGGTTAATATTGTTTGTATGTGAAACAGGCGAGACAGAGGAAGAATTTGCAACTAGACTTGCCAACAATTTAGAGAACCTTATTCTCAAAGAAGGACCAGAAACAGTAAAATTTACTCGTAACCAAAAGCTTTTATGCTGCTAATAGGTCCAATGTTTACCACTCCTCATCTACTTTCTATTTGTCCAGATTGCTGCCTTCATCGCTGAGCCTGTGATGGGTGCTGGTGGTGTCATCCCTCCTCCAAAGACCTATTTTGACAAGGTTATTTCCAATTTTTCATACTCCCCATGTGAACAAAATTAATTTCTGCAGTATAAGTATTTCCTTTTTTTTTCTTCACTTCTCTGTTGTGGTTCCACAAAAATATTGCTGCTCGTCAACAGCTAGAGCTGCTGCAGTATGCAAAGGTCTGCATTTAAGACTTGAATCTTGATCCTGGTTGCTTATGTCATTTTATTTTGTCCCGAAAGGTTCAAGAAGTGGTCAAGAAGTATGACATCCTTTTCATAGCAGATGAGGTATGAAACGTTCTTTTGAGATCAAACGATGTCGAAAAGAAAAGAAAAAAAGGGGGAATTCCTTGTGAAGATATTGATGACTGATAGTTCAATGCCAGGTCATTACTGCATTTGGAAGGTTGGGGACTATGTTTGGATCTGATATGTTTAATATCAAGCCAGATCTAGTTTCGTTCGCCAAGGTGAGCTTTCTAGTTCTTCTGTACATGCCAACAGTGATCATCTGATGTAGGACGAGTCACGCCAATTTCACTTCATCAACAGGCTCTTTCAAATGCCTATGTGCCAATCGGAGCCACTCTTGTTAGCCCTGAAATATCAGATGTGATTCATTCCCAGAGCAATAAGCTTGGTAAGCTAATCTGAATTTGTGAGCTCAAACCTAGAGTTTCTGCATTAACGGTTTGACACACATTGAGTTCTTTTTTTTTTTCCTCTGGTAACGCGCAGAGCACACTTTTCGTTAAGAATACACATGTTAAATTTCCTGAAAATTACTGAGATGTTGCCTTTCATTGCAGGTTCATTTTCACATGGGTTTACTTATTCTGGTCATCCGGTTGCCTGTGCTGTGGCTTTAGAAGCTCTGAAAATTTACCAGTAAGCTATAGTTTTCGCAACATCAGTATCCCTTCTCCTATGTTAATTTATTCTTGGTCCTGATGGAAAAATGGCAACAGGGAAAGGGATATTCCAGGTCATGTGAGGCAGATCGCTCCCAAGTTCCAGGATGGAATCAGGGCGTTTGCAGAAAGTCCCATTATTGGGGAGGTAATCAGAATAATACATTCCTGATTCTGCAAACATACGCATACGTTCCTTCTCGTTCAAATGAACTATGTGCTCCTATACTGCAGATACGTGGCTTAGGGATGATACTTGGAACCGAGTTTACTGACAATAAATCACCAAATGATCTGTTCCCTGTTGAATGGGGTAAGTAACAACAAACATTACTACTGTAAAATTTTCTTTGTGAAGTTACATGATGTGCATCAAACTTGTTGCTTTTGAAAGTAAGTAAAGGTCTGTGTGGTGTCCGATGATATGTTTTCAGGTGTTGGTACAATCTTTGGAGAGGAGTGTCAGAAGCGCGGCATGTTGGTCAGGGTTGCTGGAGACGCCATCATGATGTCGCCTACACTGATAATGACGCCTGGGGAAGTGGATGAAGTAAGACCGATGGTTCACACTACCACTCCTGTCCTAGTACTATCAGATACTAATCCATTAGTAGTATCTTTTTGTTCTTTGCTCATAACCCTGTTCTTTAGCTGGTGAGCATCTACGGAGAAGCCCTGAAGGCCACGGAAGCGAGGGTTGCAGGGCTGAAGTCCAAGAGGACTGTATAATCAACTTAGCGTCTCCGTTCGATGACGACGACGATAACCTCGACGGCAATGATCTCTGCTGGCTGGTGTACAGATGGAATAATTCATCGCCGTCAGATGGCAATAATGCGGATTAACGATCAGTGTTTTTTTTTTTTGAGACAAGGAGCAGTGTTGTTGATGTGCAGAACAGCAGCGATTCTTTCATACATTATTAGAGATATCAAAACTGTTTTATTAACCCTGAACCAAAAATAAGTTTACCGCAATGTAATTTTATAAAGAAAAAGGTAACGACACAGTTGTGCGGCGCATGGAACAAAATAATCCCATGTTTTCATCTGAAGAAAATAGTATGGATTTCGTATAAGCATGAAAGCCGAAAGGTTGCAATTTCCGCCAGTGGAAATTTATGTTCCAAATGTACCCTTAGAAAATCTTTCATGACGCCTGGTCACAAGAGCTTATTCCAAATCTGAGGAACAGGCAAGCAATAATAACATGGCGATGATATATTTTGGCAATATATTTTTCGTGTACACATTTTTTCGTGGGTAGGAGTATACCTGCTTCCGGAAGCGTTGTCACTGACATGTCGTACCGGTGGACGGTAAAACTATAAGCCACTTAAACGTTTTTGGTTGCTTGCTCCCTTCGACGCCGAGCTATACTGGACGGGATCCATTGAGAAACCCTCACTTATCCACCGACAAATTCCCTGAAGTGAACAAACGTCGCGAGAGTTCAGCCGCGATCCGTACTCCGCCGTCGTCCCCGGTTGTTCCTGCTATCGGAGCTGGGTCGGCAGTCGGCGGGAAGCCTCTCTCTATCTCTCGATCTGGAAGCCAATGTTGACCGCTCTAGTTTGATATAACCTTTCATGTCTGTCCCGATCCGTCAAATTTACGCCGTAATGTGCCCCCAAGTAAGCGCCTTTACCTTCGCCCATCTTTTTGGCTGGCGAAGTACAAGTGCAAGTTCCTTATATAAATCTCAAATATATCTCAGATTGATTCCCTTGCAATTCGCTGTAATTGCTCATCTCTCCCAGCCATTGCTGCTATGTTGAGAACTTCAGACTGAAAGCGAAAGATTGTTTAGGCAAAATACGCACTGATTGATTTATTGGCTATATGTTACATTTATAGGTTACAATCATCCAAATCTCAACGGTTTATGGAAACAGATACGGGAGAATAAGGAGGAACGGAGGCAAGCAAGATATACGCAAGCAAGATATGCGGCAACTAAGACATGTGTTATACGGGGATTCGTATCCTCTGACTTTACTCTTCTATGGCAAACTTTGTCGTGCTTAATCCTATCTATTCATTACATAATCAACGCTCTATGATTTAGAATTATTTTCTACCTAAATTATACTAATTTATTTAAAAACAAGACCATAAATCATACAGTCATTACTCAACGTTGATTCTGTAATGAGTGGTTAGGATTAAGTATGACAAAGTTTGCCATACAGAGAAGAAAGGCAGAGGATACGAATCCGTGTTACGGTGCTTAGGAGCTTGGTACCTTACTCTTATCAATTAATTTTAACGGTTGATTTTAAAAAATTGATATCAAGCTCACTATTTTTGTACTGATTCATCATTTTAATAATTTTGATTAAATATTTTTTTTATTTTTAACCATCAGATCTGATAAATAAATAGTTGTAGTTAACTTTATGCATGGTAACATTCCTCGGCAACCAAACATGGCTGGAGTCTGAAGACCATGCATGCACGCGTATAGCGCTCGGTGCGGTTACAGGATCGTCTAACACCCTCCCGCAGGATGAACGTCGCTAGCCAGAAGCACGCGCGTGAACGTTCAGACACGACCTGAGCTCAGCGAAGATAGATGATGGCATGCCCTTAGTAACAATATCAACATATTGTGAAATGTCGGAACATTGAGTACCTGGATGGCGACGACAGCAACTCGTTCACGGACGAAGTGCGGATCAATTTCAATGTGTTTGGTTGCGCTGATGTTGCACTGGGTTCGACGAGAGATAAACTAAATTGATGTTATCACAATGCACAAGTGTAACACACTGAATGGAGACTGTCAGCTCTTGTAATAGTTGGTGCAGCTATGATATTTCATCAACGGTATTGGCAACAACATGATATTCTGCCCTAACACTGGAATAAGAGACAGTGGGCTGTCGCTTAGAGGACAAAACACAAGATTATTACTCAGGAAGACTGCATACTCGGAAGTGGAGCGACGAGTGTCAGGACAGCCGGCCCAATCTGCATCAGAGTAAGCAACCATGGTGGAGATATCTGAGCGGTGAAGCTGCAAGTTGTGGTCCAAAGTCCCATGTACATAGCGAAGAATGCGCTTGATTAAAGCATAATGAGGCTCCTGAGGGTCGTGCAAATGGAGACAAACCTGTTGCACTGTATATAAAATATTCAGTCGAGTGAAGGTGAGGTACCGTAAAATACCAGTCAAGCTAAGGTAATGGGTCGGATTAGCAACAGGGGAACCCTTTGTTTTAGACAGCTTAGCACTTGTATCATCTGGAGTGAGCATGGCTTGAAATCTGACCTACCAGGTCGCTCAAGAACATCAAAAATGTACTGTTGCTAATTGAGTAGGAAACTACCATCCTGCTGGGTGACATACACAAAAAAAATAATGTAGAGGACTAAGATTTTTCATAGCAAACTTTTGTCGTAGTGCACTAATGATCTTGTGAAGAAGTGACGATAATGATGCCGTCAGAACAATATCATCCATATAGAGGAACAGGTAAGCTGTCTCACCACCATGATGGTAGGTAAATAAAGATGTGTCAATCTTGGCACTCATGAAACCCAAGGAGAGAACATAAGTGGCAAAGCTACTGTACCAAGTGTGGGAAGCTTGTTTTAATCCATAGAGGGACGTTGAGACGGCAAACAAAATTTGAATGAGCACTATCAATAAAACTAGTGGGCAGCACCCAATAAACTGTTTCATCAAAGGTGCCATTGAGGAAGGTGTTTTTCCCATCCAACTGATGGACTGGCTAATCATGAGAGAAAGCAATTGTAAGCACAGTACTGATGGTAGCTGGCTTGACAATCGGACTGAGGGTCTCATCAAAATCAATACCAGGATGCTGTGTGAAACCATGAAGAACCTAGGGAGCATTATAATGATCCAGTGAGCCATCAGGTGCAATATCAAACTTAGAGAAAGGGAAGGAGGTTTCATCAAAGCTCACGTGATGGGAGATGATGAGTTTTTTGGAGGAAGGTCTGATAGGTACCTGAGGAAGACACAAGAGACGGAACGCGGAGCCAACTTATGGTCAGCAGTGGCAGAAAGATTGGGGTAGCACCGACAACCAAAAACACAAAGGTGACTATAGGAGGGCTGACTTCTGTGGATTGCGTAGAATGGTATAGAAAAGCCAGAGTCTTAGTGGGATGACAGTTTAGGAGATAGGTGACTGTGTGGAGTGCCTCGACCCAGTAAGAAAGTGGCATGATAGCTTGAAATAAAAGGGATCAAATGATGTTCTTTGTGGTGTGAATGATGCGCTTAGCGTGACCGTTTTGGGGGGATGTGTATGGGCAGGACGTGCAAAGAACGACGCCTCGTGTAAGAAAGAATGTGCGGGCATTGGAGTTGTCAAATTCTCAGCCATTGTTATATTGGGCATTCTTAACGGAGGCACCAAACTGAGTCAAGACAAAGGCAAAAAAAAATTGCCAGAGTGTAGGAAAAGTGTTAGACTTGAGGCGTAAGGGAAAAGTCCAAAGAAAATATGAGCAATCGTCAAGAATGACTAAATAATATTTGTAACCAGAGACACTAGCTACAGGGGAGGTCCAAAAGTCACAATGAATTAAATAAAATTATTAGTTGTTCGTGACGTGGAATGAATAAAAGGGAGACATACATGGGGCCCAACCTGACAGGCATCACACAAATGTTGGGACTCTTTATTTGTACATGTAATGCTAGAAGAAGACGCTAAATGAGACAAGGCTTCATGACCAAGGTGACTGAGTCGGCAATGGCAAAGGGTGGAGCTAGTGCTGGCGGTGAGGGCCAAGGGCCAAAACAACGAAGATAGGAGAGGGTACAGGGCCCAGAACTATTGTACCTTACGGTCACGCTCTGGGTTTTAAGGTCTTTCACATAAATGTTATATGGGTTAAATTCAACAGAACAATGATTGGCTATAGTGAACTGATGAACGAAAATAAGAATTTTAATAAACTGAACGGAAACAAAAACATTATTTAAGTGAAAGTCACTCTGAGCTGCTGTAGGAAAAAAAAATTGCCATGCTTAGTAACGGGTAGAGGAGAACCATTGCCAACGACAATATGGGATGGTATAGATAAAAAAGAAAGGTTAGTGCAAAGGTTATCAATGTTTGATGTCATATGAGTTTCAGAATCAGTATCCATATAACATTCGTTCGTGGGGCGGCGGTTGTAGAGTCATCGTGTTAAACGACGAAGCGTGCACCTGCGGATCCCAGGAGAATCAGTCGGCGGGGCGTGGCCAGCCGGTGCCAGGAATCCCAGGTGACGGCAATTGCCCAGGGACCGATTGTGGTCCAGCAGGTAGCGACTGCCTAGCGAATGCCAGTAGTGGGCCAGTGAAAGCCAGCATCGGCACGACCAGTGGCTGTGGCCCAGCGTGGAAGGCCTGGGGGTGAGGCCCACCGAAAGGTCCACCAACCGGCCTGGCAGGCAGCGGCGATCCGGTGGTCCAGCCCAGAAGGCCTGAAACGTGCCGTAGGCGGGCTGGCTGCCGGGTGGGGGAGGACCGGGCCTAGCGACGCAGCCAGCCTATGGAGGAGCCTACGCGGATCCACCGTGCACAGCCTGTGTAGATGCTCCGCCACTGCCATTCTTCTTGCTGCCGCCACGCCTGTTGTTCTTCTTCCTGCCGCCTTTCCCGGCGGTCGGATTGGGAGGTGGTGGCAAGGGAGGACGAGTCACCGAGACGGCGAGAGCCTGCACCGGTGCAGTGTGCTTGGCCTGCATGGTGATTTCGGCAAGCTTGAGATCAGAACGCAGCTCGATAAACGTCGGAAAGGGGCGCTGCCAATGGATCAGGCCTGCCTTATAATAATTAATAATAATTATCTATACATTAATTAATAAGAAAAAAATTACAATAACTTATTAAAGATAATCTTATATTATTAAATACTAATAATAATAAAATAAAGATAATTACTGCTACTTGTGTTACTAATAAGCACATTTAAACAAGTTGAATGAACTCATCTAATAAAATTTTCTGTATCACTTCATCCAGCATCTACAAAGAATATTTCTCAAAGCTGGATGGTTTCATCCATCTATCCGTCCACCAAACAACACATAAAACTGGATGGGACAATCCCATCCAAGTTCATCCAGTGAACCAAACAGACTCTTGTATTTGTCCATCCCCTAGATATGTTCCTTTGCTAATTGGTTCTCGGTTCCATTTTTATAGTTTTGCAAGTGCTTTCTTTGAGCATTGTATGGGCTTCCCCCCCCCCCCCCCCCCCCCGGTTTTAAAATTACATAGCCAGCTTGTTTCTTGTTCTCAGATTGCATCATCCAAAAATTTTTATTTTGTTGCGAATTTAATTTGGAACAATAACAGCCAAAAATTTGCCGCCAGAAAAGAATGTTTTAGATAGGAAAAGGCTGTCGACATTTATCCTAACGAATTATTTAGATGTGCATTTTTCGTTGGAGCAAGTTAGATTAAAATTATTTGACTGAAATGAAATTCTTTGGCTGTGAACGTTGTCGAGAGACTTGATGTAGCCAGAACTAGAGTCTTTGATTTAGCCAAACTGAATGCTGAAAATTCAAAAATATTATCCGTAGTACATATTTAAAGTGCCAGAGTCAGCAAAACACACATACACATACACATGAATTGCAATAGTCAGCAGACCGAACTACTGAGAATCATACAAATTTGCCGGATGTTCTTCACAACAAATGAGAACTTCAACCAAACCACATGAATCCTGCTGAGACCTTTTCCTTCTTTAAATGATTTTTAGAACGGCCATTTTTTTCAGTTGGAAGTTTTAGCTCCATGAATGTACTAGAATACATATCTTGATGTTCTACGTTTTTTTTTTTTGGTCCGTAAGTGATGCTCTGCTTTCTTCGCACAGCTCAGGAGAAATGTGCAGAAAGGGGACAGCCGCTTCCGTTCCGTGCTCTTGGGTGGTGTTTAGTTTAGAAAGTGGTAACGCAAGCGCAAATGAAATCAGAATAGATGGGATTCAGGGGTGGTAACAGTGATTACAGTATTTGTTTGGTTCAAATTGTAACGGTATTAGATACCAGTTTTTATTGAAAATTTGCAATGAAATAGATCCAGCAGAGTACGTGATTCTCTCTCCGGCGCTGAAGCTCTCAAGAAATAGATCCAGCAGCTGAGTCATGCACCCGCCCACGCCTCGTTCACTGACGTCAAGATCATCATCCGGTCCTCGTCGGACATCGTGAGCAGCAGCCGCTCCAGCTTGTCCTGCTCCAGCTTGAGCGGGATGGGCATGCAACCGCTTTAAGCGAGGGCGCCGCATTGGAGCACAGACCTGGGCACGGAGGCGGGGACCAGGGAGGAGAGGTCGGAAGTGCCTTCGGGCGGCGGCAGTGCACGGTGGGTGCAGGCAGCACGACAGGAGCTCTAGCGGGTGGCGGGTGGCAGCTGCGTCACGGTGCAATGCAGGGGATCCAGCGGCAGCAGGGCGTATTGAGTTGGTGGTCTACAATTTATTTTAATAAATTGTGTTCATCAAAATTTGAACTTAAAATGTATCAATCAGTTGACCTCAAAAACTTAAACTTTGATAAAAAAGGTAGGCAATTCACTTTTATCTTAACACTCCTCCTCACGTACAGCTCTCCTAAGCGCAAACGTATAATAAAAGCAGGCTACAATTTATTTTAATAAATTGCGCCCGTTCGGATTTGATCTCTTGGCGCTCAGCCAGGGTAAGAGCGGCAACACGACATTCAAGCTCGAGGGCGAGCGGTAGAATCATCTTCAGAGGCACTCACCATTGAAGACAGTAGATCTTCGGCGACGACACAGCTAGATTTTGTGAAAGCGGTAGAGAGGATCGAACCCTCGTGATACCATCGAAGACAGTAGACGAAAGAATAGTTTGATTGATTGAGATGAACGTACATAAATAGACAGGCCTCTCCCGTAATCAATCGGCTCATAGAAACAGAAAGTCCAAAGATTAGGAAGGAGGCCGCCGTACTCGGACTCACCTAACAAACCTGGTAAACAGAATCTGGTATTGCTTAGCTGCTACACACTGATTGTGCTCTATCCACCACAAGCGCCGGATTAGCCCACGTGCGTTCTTCTATTTTTGCATCATTTCCCTGTTCTTTGTCGATGAATAATTCAAATATACATACAATCCGCGAGTGCATTTACAAGAAGCAACCCGTTGATCTTTCAAAAAAAAAAAAAAGGAAGCAATCCGTTGTAGTGTGCTGCTTGACCTAAGCTCATCACCTGCCTTCGTCGATGACGGAGCTCAGGTACGGCGTTGCGGTGTGCGTTGCGGCCACTCTCGCCCCCCGAGTCCGACTGCCCCTCGGTGATGTAGCTGGGCTTGGAGACCGCCTCAGGCACCTCGATGTCCCCGGCGAGCATCGACACCACCCTCGACATGGACGGCCGCTCGCGGGGCGAGCTCTGGATGCAGAGGAGGCCGACGCGGATGGCACGCAGCACCTCTTCGCCGTTGAAATCTCTGAACCTGGGGTCCACAACGTCCAGAGGACGGTTTTCCTCGTATAGATGCCAGACCTGAAAGCATAGTGGTGACTAGCTATATATAAGTCCTGTTTGAGTGGCTCTGAAAACAAAGAAATGTGGGGAGTCGACTGAATATCTCACCCGCTCTAAAAGATAAGCCTCGTCTTAGTCAAGACTCTGGTCATAGTTTGGCCTTCCAGCTATAGTCTCCAATATGACGACACCGAAAGCAAACACATCAACTTTTTCCGTCATGTGGCCTCTCATGGCGTATTCACGTGGAAGATAACCACTTGATAAAAGGGTTATGAAAAGACACCATTAGCTCGCATGGGAAATTAGTCTGACGGCATGAAGCGGAGAGCCAGAGGAAATATACTTACAATGTACCAGCAACTTTTGTGCTCACATGCGTCTTCTTGTCATCAAAAAGTTTGGCGAGACCAAAATCTGAGATCTTAGGGTTGAGATTGACGTCAAGTAAGACATTACTGGCCTTTATGTCCCTGTGCGCCACACGTATGCTGGACTCTTCATGCAGATAAGCCAGGCCCCTCGCAATGCCTAAGCTTATTTCAAAGCGAGTTGGCCAATCCAGGTTCAATCTCACACTCACACTTCCTGCAAAATGAATTTTTGAGTTATATAAGATATGTGAGCTCCAAGAGTCACAACTGCAACATGTTCAACGCATTTGTACCGAACAGTGCTTTATCAAGGCTTCCATTCGCCAGATACTCGTAAACCAGAAGTGGATTGCTCTTACTGCCCTCAAGGCAGCAGCCATACAACTTCACGAGATTACGGTGTTGCACTCTAGAAATAGTTTCAATTTCGGTTATGAACTGCTTCTTCCCCTGACGACATGTTTCAGATAGATGTTTTACTGCCACCATACTTCCATCGGTTAATTTACCCTGCACGAAGGTGTGTCATTTCTCAAAATAGTTGAGGCATCACATTAACAAATATATTCTGTAATGGAGGAAATGTAGACTGCCCACTGTCCTACTTTCAGTTTAGGCTCCGTTTGGAATGCAGAAATTTCACAAGAATTTTGTAGAAATTTCACAGAAATCAGTTCAATTTCACAGAAAAAAACGGAGGAATTGAAAAAATTCCTCCGTTCCAAACGGGACCTTAGACTGGGGATGAAGCAGAAATCATCTAAAGCGATAAAAGATGTCCGGGTTCAACTTTGAGTAGGGACAAAAGTGAAACAGTTGGGACGTTCAAAAAAATTATGATTAGTTTGGCATAGAAGAAAATTTTTACTTCTCTAGTGTCCAGAAATTACTCTCAGAGGTAAAATTTCATAGCAAAATTCACTCCCATGTTTATTATAGATGAACTAACCTTGTAAACTGCCCCATATCCACCTTCACCAAGAAGGTTAGTGGAACTAAAATTTTGAGTAGCTGACCTTAGTTCACCATAACTGTAACTAAAAATATTTGGTCTTCCAATGATGCCGTGCATCTCTGCAGAAATCACAAGATATAAGTTCATAAGCACAACCTCTTTGTGGTTTATAGGAATACATTGCATATCATATACCTTGGTGCTCTAGTGATATTTTTATCCTTTTCTGCCTCCACACATATGTAGCAAGTGCTACTAGTCCTAAAACTGCTGCCCCAACCAGAACTCCGACAATTACACCTGTTTCGCTGCTACTCTTCTTCTGTCCAGGATTACGAGCTGCAGGGGAGAAGTACGTGAGAAACCCACTACTTTTAAAAAAGAATTGATCTTGCCAAAAATCAGTGGATTTTCATTTTGCATTCTATTTTAAGTAAGGGTAGTACTTGTACTCAAAGCTGAGATTGCAGGTCCGTAGTAGCCTTCCGTAGGGATGCAGCAAGTGCCCTTGCCAGCCCAGAAGAGATGAATCTCAGGGAAGTTTCTAGTACTAGTAACAAAAATATTATACTGCCTGTTGACAACAGTGTAAGATTTCCCGCCTGCTTCCTTCCTAATGTCAAAGTTTTGCTCCCTACGCTCTCCCTGAATCAGAAACAAGACAAATAAACAAAAACATCCCGACCGTCTCATAAGCTAGCACCCAAACGAGTAGGTTATCAGCATACTGGAATTTACCTGAACATAGATATCAAAAACTCTTCTACCAACACTCCTCCAGGTCTGCGAGTCCTCAGATCCAAATTCTGAAAACTGAAGTGTGACCGTATAGTTTCCGTTCTCGAGTCCAACAACATAATATCTTAAAGATGATGGCGACATCCTGGCTGTTTGAAAGAGTTCTGAATCTAGAGTATTCTGGAACTGGCGTGAGCTGTAGATTATATAACTTCCATTTGGTGCGTCCATGAACTTTCCAACATTGCTGACACCCCATGTTCGCGCTCCTGTAACATAATAGGACGCAGATCCAAGACTGGCATCATCAGACTGATACAGGGAATTATCTGATCCAGATATAGATCTTCGGCTCCCACAGTTCAGCGCAAAGGAGGCAGCTGCAAGCAAGTCAACTAATTTGATATTGGTGCGAATGTAGTAAACATTTACAGTATTTCTTTTTTTTTTACCAGAACTTATAGTATTCCTGAATTAGGCACAAGCTTGTAATTGCAACGGCGAAAACTCACACTTTGGAGAGCCAAGGAAACAGGGCGTGTTCCGCTGAAGGCACTCCAGCCCTGAAGGTATGATGCTGCAGATGCAAGGCATTGGCATTGAATCGACAATATGAGCTGAGAGAACAAAATATTTGTACTTTGAAGTCTCGAGGAACTATTGCGATATGAACTCACCTGTTGTCAGAGTTGTTGGTCACGAAATTGTTTGCTACCAAATTCCTATCTAGCATCAAAGCAAAAAATATCCGAAGGCCGAACTCATAATTCAAGTGCAAATTGAGGGTCCATTTGGTCTAACATAAATCAAGATACACTAAACAAGGTGGCTCGATGCACGTAGCTACCGCTTGCGTAGAGTTCAAGGAAGTGTCTGACCACTTTGAATCTTTTATACATAAATTAAAATACACTAAAACATGAAAATATTAACTTTAATTTTTTATAAGAGAAAGACTAAGTAGATCTGTTTCTAAAATTATGAACCAGGGGTTTAGAAATGCAACAGAAGTATGCTATTTTTTTATTATATCAGAAATTCCAGATTTGTGCATGTATATTCTGTAACCTAATAATTGGGATGCATTTCGTTATCAGCCAATTTGAGCTTCAAAACTCTGAACTTACAGTTGCAAATTGTAATCACTAGCCCAATAAGGGATCTTTCCTGAGAGCTGGTTGTAAGAAAAGTCTCTACACAAAAGAGACAACGTTATAGATAAATTAAGCATTTACTGCAAAAACGAAATGGGACGACGATGATGTACAAGTTCTTAAGAGAATGTCCAATAGAGCTTGGAAGGTTTCCAGAAAGGCTACTATTCCCAAGAAATCTGGTCCGAAAAAGTTGTTAGGATCACTGAGATACATGATAAATGTCTCCAGTACTAGTAATCAGTATTGCAAGGCAAGAAAAACATTACAAGAAGTTGAGTGAATTCATATTCAGCAGGGCCTGTGGTATTTGACCTGTGATGTCATTAAAACTCAAATCCCTGTGAAAGTGTGAAAATGGAAATAGGAGGGAAATGAGAATATTGCACAAAACACACTTTAATGGACTTCAGGAAGAAATAAAAGACTTACAGTATGGAAACTGTGAAAAATTTACTGATGTCAGACTATCAAATATCTTGCAATTTCTCAAAACTCTGCAGGGGAACATGTTACGTGTAAGGATTTAAAAAATTATTTGCAATACACCAAACATAAGACATAATTCGGCTCATTAATGAATGATATGTTATGCATACAAGGTGCTCAAAGATGTCATGTTACTGATGAATGCCAGCGAAGAACTTCCATTTACTATGTCACCTATTCTCCTGCATCACAAAAATAAATAATTTATTTCTATTTTTTTTACCTATATAATTATAGTAAATTGCACAAAGAACCACATGTTGGAACCATATTGTTATATTGCACTAGGTTTTACCATTTGTAGCCCCTTGCACCAGGTTCTAATCTAAACATTTTCACATCGATACAAATCTTACACCTTAAATCTTATCAGTCCTTATTAACAAAATAAGTGTAAGTATCAATTAGAGAGTAAATTTATTAAAAAT